>JAADVY010001110.1:0-10107 GCA_023336035.1 Pythium plurisporium
CACGCCATTCTTCAACTCGCCCGGCCACGCACACATCCCGCCCACTCGCTGTTCTCACCCTCACCATGTCCACGGCGCTCTCCATGCACTCGCCGCACAGCCACGGCACGGGCGCGTTTGCGTCGTCGCTGCAGCTCTCGCCGGCTTTCCGCTCGCTCCACGCGGCCGCGCTGCGCCAGCGCCAGGCCGAGTTCGAGCGCCTCCGCGAGCTCGCACGCAGCGACGAGTTCTCGGACGACGAGAGTGATGGCGACGAAGACGACGAAGACGACGACAAGGACGAAGACGAGGACGAGGAAGACGAGGACGCGGACCACGAGGAGCGTGATGATGTGGTCGCGCCGCCGCCCGCGCAGCCCGCGACACGTCTGAGCCCGCACGACGCTGCCCAGGACAGCGACATCGACGCGGAGGAGACCGTGCTGCTGCCCTTTATCCGACCATCCGTCACAGGCGTGGCTGCGAGGCGCGCGCCTCACGAGGCCATGAGCCCCAAGGTATGGAGCTCTTGTAGCTCTTTCTCCCATCACGAAGAGCCGTATCTCACGTCTATGTTTCCGTTTCTTCTTTATTAGGCGGACGACTGGATGATCATCGACAAGTCGCCAACTGTCGAGGGGCTCCTCTACAGCAACATCCGCGTGTCCGAGAGCTGGTTCTCTCAGCCATGAGCCCCGCACGAACGATCGTTTTCATTTATTATGGCAGCCGTGCAGCCCCGACCACGAGACGCCCTATATTATTTTGCGTTTGAGTATGTTAGAGACGAACGCCATCATCTTCACCCTTCTCCTCCATGTACGCGTAGTACACAAAGGCATTTCACGCCACTCCCAACCACCTTGTTCCCCCCGTCCTAATATTCCGTTTTCTTCGCTGTTTTTCTATGATGTTGCCGTTGAAACGGCAGATGCGCAGGTCAGCTCCATCTGGAGCGTGCAGGCATGCGCACGCAGTGAGGATGGGAGCGTGGCCGTTTAAATCGATGGAAGTCAACGAGGTCGTCAGTGTCCGTTTAGGTACAGACGAGTCGGTGACGGGCAGGAAGTCGATGGGTCACAGAAAAAATACATCAGAGCTTGATATCTCTTGTGGTGTATTCCTTCTCGTTTCAAGACTACTCTTCGGTGGTCATTCCAGCCACAGTAGATGCAAGATCTTTCGCGACAACTAGCCCACGTACTTGCTCTACAAGCACTGGCCACCGTTCAACGTCATCATCTTCGCCAATTGCAAGGCGCTTCGCCGCAGCAAGAAAGACACCAAACCGTTCCGACGCTTCCTCTGGAATGGACGATGAAAAAGCCTGGAGAACCATCTCAGCAACCTCTACGCTGGTCATAGGGAATGACGCTGGCAAGCCTGTCGTTTGCTGGAAGAAAAGCTCCATCACAAGCGCCACGATGACTCCATAATCGTCACTCTTGGCAGCTTCCAGCGCACCAATCACCGAGTGGCGGTACGCGAAGATAATCTGGCGCTCCTTCTTGCGGTCAGTCTTTCGCAGCGGCATGCTCAATGCATCCGCTAGAACTGGGATATGTTGAATAAAATCGATCAGTGATCTTCTCCCTGCAGTCGTAAATGTCCACAAACGAACAAGCGCGCTGGCGGTGGCGGCGGGCAACTGCTTCTCCAGCACCTTCTTGTTGGCATCACTGAGTGTGGTCATCGCCCTGGAATTGCTGGGACCGGTGCCCTCGGCGTCCTCCTTCGACGCAGCCACTTTGGGCTCGTTAGGCTGCACGAGAAGCTCGAAAGCAGGTACGTCCTCCAGTTCAATACTTTGGGACACCCTTATATAGCTAGTGACAAGCGTCGCAATCTGCGCACCAATCGTCTCCAACAAGTGAACTTCCACCTGTTTCAGTTGCTCCATACCGAGTGCATCCTTTGCGTCAACGTGAAGTTCCAGCTTGTTAAAACCCTTCTCGTAAATCGACAGCAGCGTAAACAGCTCGTCAAATTGGTCTTCAAACTTCTTGCGTAGCTCACGCAACGATACGGCGTCTCCGCGGTGCACACTAGAAAGAGCTGTCGCAAGTGCGGCTGAGTAGATGCTGCTAATCTCAGCTTCCAAATTGTCTGCAAGCAACTCGAGCAGTTCTTCGTCATCCTCAGTTTGTGGAAATGTTTTGATAAGCAGATCTCGGACCTCTTCTGTAGACGGAGTGATCGACATCGATGCCGTTTCTTGCTGCTTGCTGCCTCGAGCACGCTTCCCAGAGGAGGCGGCTTCGTCGTCTCCATCATCTTCAATTGCACCTTTCTTTCCACGTTTTCCCCCTTTACCTGCCTTGCCCTTCGCACCGTTATCATCTGCCTTTCCTCGCTTCGCCTTCTTATCGTTCGGCCCCGCATCATCCGCCGGAGCCTTTCCTCCCTTCTTACTCTTACGCGAGCGCTTGCCGCTGTTGTCATCGTCGTCCTCATCGCCACCATCGACAATGTCCTTGGACGAAGAATTCGAGGCCATACGATCTTGGCTCAAAGCTGCTCTCTCGGCTTTCGTTGATGCGTCGCATTTGAATGTTTCCAGCGACGCCGCTAGAAGAGCTTTGCTCACAACGTATACTTCTCCAAGCTGCACGGCGTCACCCGAGCCTCTCGCAACGAGTGGTGACTTGCTGAGCAACAACCCAGCGTCCCCAGCGTGAATGGCACTGGGCAATATCGACCGTACGTCCACGTACGATGTATCGTTCACCGCAACCTCCACGGATCCTTCGAGTTGCAGCTGAAGAGCGTGGCTAACGACACAGTCCTTAAGAGGAACAGCATCAGGAAACCGCTTCTTCAAAAAGTCGTACGGACGCGTGACTTGCAACTGCGCTGCACGCGAGTGATCGAGGTACCCGTTCTGCTGGAAAAACGAGTACATACTCTCTCGCTGAGCGTCCATGAACACGTACGGCACGAACTCACGACCACGTAGAGAGCCCATGAGCACGCGCTTTTGGATCAACTCGGGCAGGTACTCGTCCACGACCTTCTCGTTGAACCGGTAAGCACGCACCACATCTGGCACAAAAATGGGTCTCGTTATCGCAGCGAACACACCGCGAATCTGGGCCTTCTGGCTCTCGACAAAAGAGTCCGTGTACAACACGTTCGCACGTTCCTGCGCGCGCAAAATCGATCCGAGTCGCGACGCCACGACTTCTTTCATATACTCCACCGCGAAGCCAAACTGCTGCGCGAGCTCACCGACCGACATCGTACCCGTCTCTTGCAGCAGCGTGTTGGTATCCTCCATGATTGCATCCAAGTACCAGTTCGTGACGACCTCTTCCCCATTGTTGACGACAAAGTACTGGCTCGCATTGGGGCCACTCGCGTGGCGGTTGGCGCGTGCGACTTGTGCCACGTGGCGCTCGACATAGCTGCGGTCGACGCTAAGCAGCTGCTGCAGTTCCGTGAGGCTGATGCGACCGTTATTGAGCGCGACGTGGTCCTCGATCTCGCGCTCGATCTGCCGCGGCGTGAGGATCTGCTTGCCCGTGAGCGTGTGCACGAACTGGACCTTGCCCAGCTGCTGAAGCTTCGTGAGCAGATCGATGACGTTGTGGTCCGAGAGCTTGAGCGCCGATTCCTGCTGTTGCACGGCGGCGAGTTGCGCCTGCAGCAGCGCGATCTCGTCCATCGCGGTCGGTCCTCACGTGGGTGTGTTCCTTTCTCCCTTGGAGGTCTTCCGACCGGGCATCATGGCCAGCTTGTTATGTCTGGTACAGTACATTGCACCAATCCTCGTTTCAGTGACACACCTCGTAGTGACATTATTGAAGCGCTCGCCGACCCCCACACGACTGCCTCACATCACTACGTAGCAAGTCAACGGATCGCCAAGTATAGCAAGAGCGTTGGCAGCGTCGAGCCGCCCTCAGCATTCACCCATGGCGGCAAGTTGCGAAGCTCTGAACCACCACCCTGGGCCAAAATCCACTCGGCACGTCACCTTGAATTATTACCTCGTTTCTGTGCCATCCGTGGTCACTCTGCCCACCGAGTTTTTCCCGCGCAACATGCAACAACCCAATCATGGAGGTGGTGTATGAGATCGCCGAGGAGAATCTCAAGACGTTCGTGGCGGCGTTGCACTGCCTGTCTCAGATCGGCAAGGAGCTCTCCGTCGAGTCTGATGCGTCGGGCCAGCTCACGTGCCGCGTGCTCAACGACGCGCACTCGGCGTCGGGCCAGGTCGCGTTTGAGCGGTCGTTCTTCGCGCTCGCCGGCTCGGTCGTCGTGCTCGCCGATCTCAGCGCGAGCCAGCGCGCTGCGTCGCCTGTCGTGCGCTGCAAAGTCTTCGCCAAGTCGTGCGTGAACATCTTCCGCACGCTCAAGCACGTGCGCAGTCTGCAGATCGCGTTTCTCGTGACGCCGACGCCGCCCGCTGAAGACGACGGTCTTCCCACGCAAGAAGACGACGACGAGCTGGAGCTGGACTGCGATGAGATCCGCTGGCGTCTGCGGTGCGACTTTGACATCACCAAGACCCACCACATGAAAGTTCACGCCGGTCAGATCATGCGTGCCGTCTTCGACCGCAGCACGTGTCCCAGCCATTTCGTCGCGCGCCAGTTCCACCTCACGTCGCTACTCGCCCATATCCACCACAGCAACGAAGTCGCCGTGACCTGTGCCGAGACACAAGTCAAGTTCGAAAGCTACTTTCCAGCCACGGGGGACGGTGCGTCAAGGTGGACTTCTCACTTCTTGAATCATAGGACTGATCGGATATGTTTTTGTGAGACGGGCAGGCAAAGCTCACTTGCATACCGAGACGGCGGTGGACAGTGCAGAATTTCAGGAGTATCTGCTCGCACCAAGCAGTATCGGCATCGACTCATCCGTGCAGCTCATCTTCTGTATCAAAGAAGTGCGGGTACGTCTCTGCTCTGTGGATCCTCATCAAGTGGTCGTTTCATTCCTGATCACCAACCCGATACGTTTCGCATCGTGCAATGCTGCTGCAATAGGCATTGCTTTCATTCTGCAAAACGAGCGACATTGCGGAGATTCGCTTCTTCTTCAGCACCAGTGGCAGGTACGTCGATTGGATCCATCTCTCTACCTGCTCGAAACTGACGGGCCCGCGTTTGCCATTCCACGCCAACAGCCCCGTGCTGTTCTGTGCGGAATCAACAGCACTGTCAAAGTTCGCGATTGAAATCACACTGTCAACGGTGACAACATTTCTTCCGGCTGCGTCATCTCAGCGAAGGTGAGGAAGATGATTGTCAAAGGCTCCCTGTCCGATTGCTCTAACTCGTCATTTTGTATTTCCTAACGAAAAGTGAAGAGGAGATGGTGCATTTGCGTGGTGCCACATCTCAAGACAGCACGAGCTTGGATGGTGCATTGTAAGTAGTGCTGTGATTGATGCAAGTTGGTATATCGTCTGACCGGCCATCCGTGTATCTAGACTTGAGAGCGACTCTTCCCAGCAGCAGCCTCGGTATTTGACCCACACCAAACGAGTTCGGATTGATTGATTGAAATGCATGGATACTATGTTGAAGGTTAACCTTAGCCATTAACACCTCAGTTTTTTTTCTATTCTCCAGTGCGACTCTTCGTGCTCGCCAAGAGGCTGCAGCTCCACTCTGGAGGGACAATCACATCCAACAGCAGTGGCGAGGTGGCAATGGCGTCTCGACGACGAAAGACAGAACAACAACTTAGTGAGGGCAGCGGATCTGCTGAGAGCAACTTGTCAGGCGACTCGTCTAGCCAAGAACATTCTCCAGAGGGCAAGTCTTCAAGTGAAGATGAAGACTCAGCCTCTGATTTGAGTTCGTCGGCTTCATCGTCTGGTGTCTCAAATCAACCTTCCGATGTGAGCGACGAGCCGCGTTTGGGCAGAAAACTTAGGATGAAGCGGCGAGTACGCAAAGGCACACGAAGCAAACACACCCGCCGCCATCGACATGACCAACTGTTGGTATCGCAGAACAAACAGTCTTCTTGGAGTGCTCGAGAACGTCAGTTTGAGAAGTTCCGGTCAAGCTTCATCGTGCTTCCTGTCCCAGATGGCGTCGCTCGGATCGAGAAAGCTCGCGGATACAGCCTTTTCGTAAAATGCGTGATCAACTGGGTTATTCCTGAACCTATTGTGTCATCTTCGAGTGTGTGGACGAAGGCGCACGTTAAATCTAACAACAATCGGAAGTCGCAGTCATCTGAAGACGATGAAGTCAACGAAGACGAAGACGAGGGTGACGACCTGCTTCTGACTCTCGGCGTTCACGTGAGTCTCTTTCATGCACCTTCGAAACGCTTTTTCGGCAACACATGGATCAGCCCCGAGATATGCATCGATGCATACCAGATCAAACCCAATCGCGACCCGAAGTCGAACGCGGTGCGCTATGTTGTCGACAGCATGTCGCTGAATCTGCGTGCCTATTTCCTGTCGGAGATTGTCGACAACACTTGCGTTGGAATTGTTGAGCTTGTCGCTTATCGCAAAGACCCAGACTCGAAAGCGACCATCAATGCAGCCGGCTGTGGATGGAGTATCCTTCCCCTCTTTGCCCAATCCGTCGGCGACTCATCGGCGCCCGCCATTGCTGATCCATCAACCTCGTCATCACCAGTGACATTTTCAAGTGCAGAAGCGGTCGGTGTCTTCTTGGGGACCCCGCGTGTGCTGTGGGAGACACAAAGTGCTTCTGAGTGGCAAAGTATTCCGCGTCACGAGCAAACCAAGCTCCACTATCAGCTACACCGGTATGAACCTATTCAGGCCCTTGGTACAAGTAGCTTCATTCGACGAAACGAGCTCGTAGGCGCTCTAGAGGTGATTCCAGGACTGAAGCACGGCAACTTAGCTGGTATCAATGCTGGGACAAATCCGAAGCTGATGCTGTTGCGTGACACCGGAAGTGGCGATGATGAGGATGACGATATTGCGGCATACGAGGACGCCTTGGCGTCGTTCGCCCGCATGGCCTCACTAATACCGAAAATCGTCCAACTGGAAGAAAGCTTCACGTTGAATATCCAGGCTCTTCGTGTATTCATGCACATGCGGAGCGAAGTTGAATCGAACCTTATCTCTCGGCTTAAACTTAGCCGCAGAACGATCCACGAAGGTGCAACGAGCATTGACGACGGGCATGTGTCTGCTCGAGTTCTGAAGATTGCTCTCCATAACGGACGATGCTTCCGTACCCGACACCACACTCTCCCGCTTAAAGTCGACGATAATGGATCCGGTGGCGACGATATCATGCGTTGTGCTCAAGCAAATCCTGCACGTTTGAAGGGTTTCGTCTTCCACCCGTACATGGCAGTGGTGGTTTCACTTCAGTTCACAGTCCACTTTCGAGTGACTTGGCCTTTGAAGCTGAAGCAGCAGGCCAAAGAGTCGAAGCCCATGACGATTCTTCCTGAGGACGACGTTGTCACGGTGACGATGGCATCTCGGGTGGTAGTTCCCTGCGATGGGAAGAAGTTGTTCCTGTACGACAAAGAACACGCTTCGAACAATGTAACTCATGAGGGTGCCTCAGAGCCCCAGCGCGTGCTTCACGTGGATCTCCTCAGCGGCCCACCCTGTCGACCGTACACCGAAAACGCTGTGTACACTCCACCTGACCACATAATGGGTGCTGGCAGGACTGCGGAAGCGTTTCGAGAATCTATAGCATTTGCTGATCTCGTGCTAATCGTTGACGGAGAAGATGGAGCAAGAGGCAATGCAATTGAGAAGGACTTATCTAAGCACAAGCAATCGCCTCAAGCAGCAGAGCACTGGGCTAAACGGATTCTGGCCAAGGCAGACGCTAACTCTGTGCTGGCCCAGACATTGAACGCGCTCGCAGTAACAACTGCTTTATCGACGCCACCGCATTTGCCTCCAGGATCGCCAAAAAGAGGGAAGGAAGAACGAGGAACATCCCCAGTGAGGCGTACCTCGCCCATAAAGAAGAGTGCACCCACACATGAGGATCCGCTTCCATTTGTACATCCCAGTGATCATCAAGCAACCCAACTTAGTCGAGCGTCGAAAACCTTACTCATGCGGTACGGATTCGTCGATGGCCACGACGCAAGTGACGTTATTTCGTCCGGAAAGGAATCGGAACTCCTTGCAAGAAGAACTGCTGCAGTCGGCGTGCCAAAATCTCTCCGAGCTGAACTGGACGACGTTTATAAAGCACACGAAATACGTATCCACCTGGCGGCCTTCCGCGTTCCCCCGATGTCTGCACTCGCCACTGCGCTACCTCCGACGCGTCTGTATTTCACGTTTCAGTTTTATCGATTTCCTCCAACACGAACCGAGACCTTACGTTTGAGCAATGCATTTGCATCAGCTTCAGCAGCTAAAGGGTCTGGTCAGACATATTTGCTTATGCGAGAAAGCCCAGCAAATAAGCCGTCCCTTGCTATCCAGTACGATGTGGACACAACAGTATCGCAGAATCCACTCGAGCATCGTGAATTTGCCAGCTATTTGCTGACCAAGCACTTACACGTTGACGTTTGGGATGCCGACAGTTTGTTTTTGCTCGGCTCATGTTCGATACCGCTGCATGAACTTTCACGACAAGGATCCGGCGTCAAGAAGTTTCAAGGCGAAGTGAATGTATGGGAACCTAGATCCGGCGACCGTGGCAGGAGTCAACAAAGCAACAGGAACGATGACGGACTGGATGATAGCGCCAAGCACACCGATCTGTCCGAGATAAAACAACCATCCGAACGTGGGAATCAAGTGATCGGTAAGCTACAGATACTGCTCAGCAATTATGGACTCAAAGGTCGCCAATCCGTCGCAACGTCAACTGCGAAGCCTGTGGCAAGCAAACCGCCAGAGCTACATAAAATGGGTACAACGAGCTCCAAATCCAAACATCGCGTGCGAGCGCGTCCGCTCGTAGACAGTAATGCTGAACTATATCGACTCTTGACGGACCAAGGATTCTACGGTCGAGGCCTAGATAACAATGCTACCACCTCGCAACATCGCCAGCGTCGCCGAATGCTCGAAGCTAGAAGTGATGGAGATGCGACGACCCTGACAACGAGAGAAATCGATATTTTGTGCGAGCTCTATCGAGCGAATCCTCAACCATCTGCACCACATGCCACGCGAATTGTATGCGATCGAGAGGGACGACGAGGTTTCACCGCGTTACTTTCACTGAAACCTCCAACGCATCACACCACTCTCCGGCCCCAACAAGAGACCGTGCCTTCTCTCAAAATCGGTGCTGCTGTATCCTCGAGTAAACCAGCATTATCCCCAGTCGCAAAACTACGCAAACATTTGAGGCGTGTACTGGAAAGGGCGAGCGATAAAGGTATCCGGATCCATCAAGTGTTTCAAGACTTTGATGTCTCTCATGATGGCAATTTGAGCTACGCCGAACTCGAACGCGCTTTGCAGCAGCTCGGTGTGGAAATTCAAGAAGATGATGCTGCAGCCAAGTCAACCTTGCGTCAGCTCCTGCAAGCCTTCGACAAAGATGGTGATGGGTCTATCTCATATGAGGAATTTCTGGTGTCGCTGGGCATTTCGATTGAAACCAACAGAAATGAGGTAGTTCAAGCGACGACAGCAGACATGGAGAGTGCTGTGCGCGAAGTATTCGAGCGTCTTCAAACCAAAGGGATCGATATCGAAGAGCTTTTTGATCACTTTGACGCCGACAAGAGTGGGTCTTTGGATATGTTGGAATTGAAGAACGCACTCAAGCAGTGCCTCCAGGTCGAGTCCACACAGGACAATGGAAGCTTTCTCGCAATGATGACGGATGATGCCTTACGTGCGCTCATGCACCGCGTGAACCAAAACGGCGACGATGTGGTGGACTATCACGAATTTTTGGCGTTCTGCGGCGTAATCGGAAAGACCCCACGACTGGAGAAGATGAAAAAGCGTTCACTCAGCCAAGCTGAACGGAAGCTAATCAAACTTCTTCTTCGTGCTATGGGGAAAGGCATCAGTATCAAGCAACTATTCCAGCAATTTGACAACAATGCAGACGGCGACATCAGTGTCCGAGAGTTTGCGAACTCGCTCGATTCGCTCTTCCAGACGAAGAGCTCGCTATCTGAAGAAGATATTGAATCCATTGCAAAACGTTTTGATGCGAA
>JAADVY010001111.1:0-10100 GCA_023336035.1 Pythium plurisporium
GCGCAACTGCTCACGAGAACGAGGACCGACGCTTGTAGCGCTGCTGCAGCTTGTTGATCACAATCGCCGAGACTGTGATCTTGGGCACACTGCCGCGCGCGCGGTCGGGCTGCGCGGGGACCATGTCGCTGATGGTCGAGAACGTCGAGAACGTCGAGAACGTCGAGAACTCTTCGGCGGCATGCAAAAAGTCGTCGAGCGAGAATTCGTACTTGCGCAGGTGCTGCATCACGCACGCGAGCGCCTTGCGCTTGCCCTTGTCGCCACCGCCAAAGATCTGCACCACACGCGTCACGATCTCTTCGAGCTCATGGAGCGTCTCGCTGAGCTCCGAGTGGCTACCACTGAGGTCGGTTCGCAAGCGCGCGGCACGCACGTCCTGCTGCACGAGCGAGCCCAAGTGGCGGAGCGACGTCTGCTTGATGTGCGTGATCTTCTTCTTGAACTCGGACAAGATGTTGTTCGCCATCTCAGGGTAGTGCTGGCTGATACGGTCCATTCCCGAGCGACTGAGCACGAGCATGTTGATGTACGTCTTTGCACGAATACTCGCGGCTCGCTTGGACTCGGTCAACATGGCGATTTCGCCAAAGTAGCTGCCTTCCAAGAGCGTCGCCACCACCACTTCTTTTGCCGTATCGGCGTGGAACAGGATCTCGGCGACGCCCTTCACGAGAAAGTACATGTGCCGCCCCACTTGGCCTTCTTTGAACACGTACTCACCGGGCGTACAAAACTCGGGGTCGAGAATCCCCATTAGGTAGCTCACGCACATGTCGTCCTGGGTCGCGAAGAAGGCGATTTTGCTCACGACGTCACGGTTGAGATGGAGCATCACTTGGCTTCGCAGGTTGTCGGAAAGCGCCGTGAGGATCTCGTCTTCGTTGTCGTCGTCGCGCTGTGAGAGGAAGTACTCGTAGTACCGTCGTAGTCGCGCGCCAAGCGGCTTGGAGATGTTGCGATCTTTCATATACGCTTTCAGTCGATCCATGCGTTCGCGGTTGGTCTGCTTGGTGTACTGCATCTCGTCCACGATGCCGGCGAGCGTACCAATGACGTAGGTGAATGTCGAAGCACCAACCAACACGCCCAGCGTAATATAAAAGACTTCGGCCGGGTTTCCAGGGGATGTATCACCGTACCCCACCGTGGTCATCGTGGTGACGGCCCAGTACATACAAAAAACATAGTACTCCATTCGAGTCGTGGATGGAGGCAGCGCATCGAGTGCGCTTGTCCCGTACGTAGCACGGGACACCACCGAGACGTAATAGTATCCACACGTGAGCATGTGGGCAATGAAAACCACTTTGGATGTCAATCGAACGAGCCGCGTCGTCGAATGACCAGCTGCGGCCATGGTCTCCGTTCGCATCATCGTGCGAACGAGCTTGAGCAGGCGAAACAACTTGAGCAGTCGAATGGCACGGATCAAGTAGATGGTTCTCGACTGAGACGAAACCGCTCCGCCAATGATGGATGCAATCGGCAGCGTCGAGCTCAAGTCGATCCAGAACCATTTCTTGAGGTACGAGAGTGCAATCTCTCGATCATCGGTGACCATCTGGCCGGCTTTGTTGACAAATGCCAATCGGAAATTCACGCAAATGTCGATCGCAAACGCGCACTCGATCGCGATTTCAATCGAATCAATAATCGAGTTCTTAGGTGCATCCTGGAGAAACGTCGTCTCGTACGGGATCATGATCGCACAGTACACTAGTGAGACTGCGGTGACCATATCCCAGCGAAGCTTGTACGGATTGTCAGGGAGAATGGGCGCCATGAGCTTCTTTTTGAAACGTGTCCAAAAGCGTGATTGGTCGTGGCGAGCGAGGAGATCGATCATCTTCTTCTTTTCGTGGGCAGAGTTGAAGACCGACACACCCATGGAAATCTCGAGGGTCATCTTTTCGAGAATGTGCAAAGGAACAGCACGATACGACTGGAGCACGCCATCCACCAACACGGTAAGTGTCGGATAAATATTCTCAATGCCAGTTAGCTCCGAAACTGGGTCGTTCATTCTCGAGTTCATGAACACCTTGTATCGTGCAAGCGCTTGCTCGTAGACGCGATCGTAGAGATTGCTTCGCTCCGTGTGATACTGCGTGAGCGAAGCCTCGACCTCCGGGAACTCCTCCAGCAAATGGTCGAAGTCCTCTTTAGGCAAGGTATATAAATCACAACTCGCCTTGGCCGTGTACGAGTTCTGATGCAACGTGTAGTTGAGAAGCGATGACTCGCCAAAGATGCCATGCTCCGTGAGCACTTCCAGTACAATGATCCACTCCCCTTCGTTTGCTGTGCGTTGGACCTCAACTATTCCATGATTCAGAATGAACATCTCCGTCCCTACAGACCTCTCGCGTGCGAGCACATCCCCTTTCACAGCGATCAGTGGCTTGATATACATCGCCATATCCATGACGAATTGAGCACTGAGTCGTTGCAATGCTGGGATCAAGAAAAACGAGTGGCGATACGTCTCGCTCAGGATCTCTCCTCGCAATGACAGCGACAGCTCACACAGGATTTCGCGCTCATCGAAGGCACTCGTCTTCGCGATGTAGTGCTTGAAATATCGTATCAAATTCACTTTGAGATCTCGAGGGATGGCTCGCTTCTTCACGAAATCCTGCACAATGCTCATCTTCCGAACACGAGTATTGGCGTCGCGATTCCAGTTCTCAAGGATCTTGGTGATGTTGCCAATGATAATACCATAGCCAGAGGCACCGATCACCTGTACGAACATCGCATATAATCGCTCGTTAGAGTTGGTTGCATGGATGTCACCGTATCCAACTCCCGCAATCGTGGATGCGACCCAGTAGAAGCTGTAGAGATAGCGCACCGAGGCGCTGGCACCACCGAGATTTGCATCCACGATCCAGTTCATATCATTGAGGTCTTCAGAGAATCCCACCAGGTTCCAGACGCAGGAAAGCAAGTGAGCAAGGAGCAGTACTTGACAGATCACCATCGATAGGCGCGCAATGACGGCGTCCAGCTCGAGTGCGTCTTCGATCTTCATCGCAAAATGCCTCAGTTTGATGAGTCGCGCGAGTTTGGTGACGCGCGCGAGGCGCACCATCCGCGTGAGTTTGAGCGACGCGACCGTGCTCTCTTTGCCTCGAAAACCTTCAACCCCTTCAACCATGTACTGGATTGGAAGAATCGCGAGCACATCTAGAAAGAACCACGTCGTAAGATATCGCCGTGCGATAGTGTGGCGATCAGTGACAAGCACGTCATCATCATTCGGATAGAATCCCACAAAGAAGTTGTGGAAAACATCGAGAACGAACAAAACGTCTGTGGCGATATTGAAGACTTGCCATACCAATGCTGGTTCAATATCAGGAAACCCGACTTCGATGGGAACCATGATTGCTGAGTAGAGAACAATAACCATGACGAGCGAATCCCACGTGAGTTTCCAACTGCTTCGTGGATCGAGGACCGGAAACAGCTTCGAGATGTATCGCAGTTTGTGGTGACGGAACTGGGTCCATTTCAGCCACAATCGCTGACGAGAAGTGAGGTTCGGCGTGTGAACGTAGACAGATGTGCGCGGCTCAATGCTTCTTTGTGTTGATCCCATTGCATGGATTGATCCCATGTGGCCCGATGAGTGAGTGCTCATTGAGTTCTTCCGGCCAACGGATCCGCGGCCCACCGAGCCAAGGCGTCCCACTGATCCTTCCCGATTACCCATGCCTTTAGAGGGAGAGGCCTTGCGCCGAGGGCCATCAGGAGTACTCCTACCAGTGGGACTTGGTGGACGCTGTTGTTCGTTGAGCTGTGCAAGCGTGATTGGAACAATCGCAGGCGCGCTCCGTCGATGTGGGGAGCGACGGCCTTCCGTTACGGGCCTTTGCAGCTCATCCATTGACTGTCCCTCCACATTCA
Organism: Pythium plurisporium; assembly: GCA_023336035.1. NCBI lineage: Eukaryota > Oomycota > Peronosporomycetes > Pythiales > Pythiaceae > Pythium > Pythium plurisporium. The sequence continues at coordinate 3,916 of JAADVY010001111.1, forward strand.
CGAGCGGCATCACTTGATGTTTCCTAACGCGCGGCTCTTTTGCCGGTTGATGAGTCTGGTTAGGTGATCGAACATCTTCCTCGGCGACTGGGGCCATTGCTAAACGGATCGAAGCTCGACGCGGGGACGATTCGGACGCGCGTATAGGCTGGCTATCCGTTACCATGGGCTCATGCTGTGTAGAAGCTGGAGTAAGTGGCGGGAGGCGGGGGCCCCATTGAGAACTAGGCGAGCTCATTTCGAGTCAGCGGCGACGCACAACCCCTTCTGAAGCGCACGCGCAGGCCCACAAGCGTCAGATCCGGAGCGGACCTAGCATGCAGCTCGCAGCAGCAATCAAGTTGGCCACGACTCGGGTCTTCAAAATGCTACAATATGACGAGCCGGCGTTTGACCTAAGAATGGCGATGGGACCCGTTTCGAGCGTTGCTGGCTGGAAATACGGGTGTTCCATAACCGTATTTGGCTACTGGGTCGAGACCAGCCCGTCAATGGTACGTGGGATCAAGTCGGCTTCAGCAATCCTAGTCGAGCTCCACGTTGTTCTGCATCCGCCGCACGAAATTGGATGAGAGAAGGAGAGGTGTCGGCGTTAGTTCTCCAACGCTTTTGGCTGCCAACCACGTAATTTAGTGATATGCTAGGTCGGCACTACGACTGCGCTGCGTTCCCCATCACTTTGTATAGCGGTCCACCGACGCTTTGCGAAGTATTCCCGGTCCTTTGCATCCGTCATGTAGTCTAGTTCTCGGCAAATCGTTCTCGGCTTCGGTGCCACAATAACCTCATAGACTCGAGGGATCCACGGCACGAAAAGGCTGAGCACAGCGCAGAAGCAGCAGCAGAGTGCAAGGTGCGTGAGCGATCCGACGCGCAAGATACCATAAAACTCGCGTCCGAAGGAGACTGATGAAGACATGACGAACACGACAGCCCACCAGGTGAGAATAGATGCGACAGCAAGCGCAATCATCGTGCGCTGATTCCATGAGACTTCGATCAGTAGACGAGCGTTCGCGACGAACACGACAATGAAGTTTTGTGTGAGCCCGAGAGACCACAAGTCGTTATCCTTGCCTGTACCGGACCAGGGAACGAGCGGGATGAGTTTGGCTGGAATGAGGATGATCAGAACCGACGCCACCGTTGCTTCTAGCATCCAGAAGGCAAACAGTCGCAGATTCAAGAATGTGTGAGCTGGGCCGTCTTGGTACAGGCGGGGGTAGAGAAGCACCGTGGACGCAGAGATATCTTGGTCAAACACTGCGAAGAAGAGAACTGGAAGGGAGGTGAAGCAAATGTTGAACAACTGGAGAAGTGGATCATAGTAGGAGCTCTGCCCGGAGAAGAGGCAGTACATGCCGTACACAAACTGAGGGAGGACGAGAAGCACATTCTTGTAGAAAATATAGAGCGTGAGCACGGCGATCCGTCGATGCATCGATCTACCATGCACGAGCACCAGTTTCTGCAAAAAGCGGAATCCAGGAATCGAATAATCACTCGCATCCGATGCTTGACTGCCTTCTAATCCAGCTATTCCGATGCCAATGTGAGCACGCTGAATCATCGGTACATCGTTTGCCCCATCACCTACTGCCATTGTCACTTTATCCGGATACTTCGCGCGAACCATGCTGACGACGAATTCCTTCTGCTTCGGGCTGATCCGCGCGCACAGCACTGATTCACATCGCATACATAGCTGCAGGAACTCGGTCTCCAATCCATAATCGCGGATGGCCTCGATCGCCGTATCGTCGAGAATCACCGCTAGGCGAGGGATAGTAGGTTTCTCACTCTGGAGTGGTGTAGACGATTGCGTTGGTTTCTGAAGCAAGAACGAGCTCGTTAAGACGTACGCGTCCCCCTGAGTTTGCTGCAGCTCTCTCTCAAAAAACTGCAAAGCACTTGATTTTGACTCGAGCCAGTGTGATTCTGTGAGTTTGATCAGCCGCATATCACTTGAGATCAGCCGTACAGCATACGCCACGTTGGTTGCAGTGTCTGGTCGATCCCCTGTCAGCATCCAGACTTTGATGCCCGCCTCGCGAAACTTCTCTAGCGTTTGAGGCGCCCCATCCTGAATCTTGTCTTCGATGGCAGAAATTCCAACCAACATAAGATTTCGCTCGAGAGCTGACACTGTGCGTGACACAGCATCAGTATCGTGAAGCTCGCTATCGGCACCTTCTGTATCGCGGTTCCTGGACTTATTTTTCTGTTTCGTCCGCACTTCAAGGTACTCGGCATACCAAGATGCGTACTCGTCCTGAGAGAGCTCGCGTTCTGCGATACACAAAACGCGGAGACCATTCGAGCTGTAGACCTGCAAATGGTCCCTCGCTTGTTGAATCTTCCCGGCGGGATTCTTTTTACTTAGGTCTCGTAAGATGACGGTGTCGGCCCCCTTGCAGTAAAGAACGATCTTTCCGTCAGGATGGCGGCACAAAATGGAGCTCTTCTTGCGATCGCTTGTGAACTCAAACAGATGGAGAATCTGAAACTCAAGCACTTGCCCGTCTACGTTGACCGACACGCGGGTATTGTCGCGATGGAGAAGTGTTACATTCAACCGAGCTGCCGCAGTTACTAGAGCCTTTTCATCCGGCGATGGACCTGAGAACTCGATAGCCATTTTATCACCCTTTTGCGCGCCGTCGTAGGCTGGGGCAATGGAGTTGTTCACCGCGAGATTCAGCAGGAACTTTTTTAGTTGTGGGGCAAGATGTGGAAAATGACTGGGGCTTCTACCCTTGGTAGATGAGAGTGAAGACATGTCGTCCATATGCTCCATTTGTGCTGGTAATGACACAGTGCTGGAGAGCCGGTTCATACTCGACATCGATGAGCTGTCTGATGTAGCCGTCCGAAAATCGTCTATGATTTGGCTCAGAACACCTCGTTCTTCATCGAAGTCGTACGTTCTTCCATCCACATGGCACGACCGAAACTCCATTCGATTGCAAGTGAGTGTACCGGTTTTGTCGGTGAATACGTGTTCAATCAAGCCAAGCTCCTCGTTTAACTCCGAAGACTGGACTCGAACCGAAGTCTTCTTTAGATTGGCCGACTGTGATTCTTTCGTCTTGACAGATGAGACAACCAAACGCGAATTACTTCCCTGTTGGCCTTGCATCTCTGGATCACTCTGGATCACTTTTCCTTGGAAGAAGCGAGTGAAATCAATTGTCACTTGCAACGAAATCGGCACAAAGTTGGAGAAGAGCAGCATGTACGCTAAGAAGAGATACACAAGGTCGAGGGCATCAATATTCTTGACATCGTCGTCGATGAAAGGGTTCTGAAGCACTGACTTCGACCCCACCATGTTCTTCTCCATGACAACGGCGGCAGCGAGGATGACGATTTGCGCCGACACAATCCATAACGTGATCTTGTTGATGAACCGATAGAGTCGGCTGAGTTTGATTGGTGTATCGGACGAGTTCTGTCGGACTTTTGTGTCGTCGCCTGTGTAGATAACAACCCCGATTGCCCATCTTGTATCCTTCAACTGTGTACCCTTCAGTAGAACGTGATTGATGTCGAGATCAATATCGTCTTCACTTGGTGCGGTCGCTGATAGCTTGATCGAACCTTCGAAACGATCGATTCGACGATTGGGTGGCTCACATTCAAGCACAAGTTCCTTGATACGACTGATAGCGCTAGCCTTGATGTCACCTTGTTCGGACCAGAGATCGGAGCCAAATGGAGCGAGCGTAAGCTCATGGGGTACATACCGTGGCTTGAGTGTGGACTCGCCGTCAAGATTTGCTGTCATGACAAAGCAACGTCCTTGAGCAGAGCTCGCTGCAAGAAGAACAACATCGGCTGGAACCTCTTCGTCATCAGCTATTCGGACAAGGTCACCTACACGGACATCGGCGCAGATCCCAAGGGTAAACATTCCACAGCTGCTCTCATTGTGTGTTTGCTTGGTTCGTAGATCGAGTCTAGCAACAGGCGCTTTGTTTTGGAGGTCGTCCGACCGATGGCGATCAAGGTCTTCAATGAGGTCACGAACAGCGCTCACTACCATGATAAAGACGAGCGGGACGACCATCGTCGGGAATCCTGGCGTTGAAGTCACCTCTGGAATGAGTTGGAGAGCCGTGATGAACAGGAAATAGACATTCGAGAACCGAGTGAACTGCTTGAACATGTTTTTTGGCACGAAGCTGAGCGGAGTGTAGATCGATGTTTTCACGACATTGGGCGGGAACCTCTGATCGCGATCATCGACGCCGACTCGAACTGTTCGAAATTGGGAGGAGCTTGCGTCAGCTGGTGCGCAGCGCTTGTTTGTTGCCCTCATTCTTCCCCCAGGTTCGACGTCCCTCAAAGGCTTCGCCTTACAGTCCCCAGATACGAGTTGGGCTCTCGGAGATTCGGCCGCTGGCTCTAAATTCGATGAAGCCTCTGGTGGTGTGGCCAGCTGTACTGGCTGCACCTTCATTGGGTTGGATGGAGCAGCCTTGACCATCCAGCAGCGTGTCGAGGGATTGAATGAGGGCCTATCACAAGCTCACATTGCTGGTGACTTCTGCAGCTTGGCCGAAACCTGATGCACGTGCTAAATTTGCCTTGTTCACATCACCTATCAACACGAGTCAAGCGTGAAGGCTGTTCACCACCACCAGCAGCACCATCCACCTAATATAGCCGACTTGCAGTGGAGAAAGTGACCGTCATCCTATACGTCGGACCTTTCAGTACTGCAATATCGATGGGTTGCACTGAGAGCAGCGAAGTGAACTCCATCCAGGATGATTATAAGCGAATGCTTAAGAATCCAAACGTGACTGCAGCCATGGAATCCGTGCGAAGTGAGCGAATACGTTCCCGACATCACCCACATTAACGACTGTGGAACTTACCGATGCACCACAGTTGATTTCAGAGACGTGGGGCTTCGGTTCTATCGCTTGTTTGCCCAGATGGATGCTGAGTACGGCTATGATATCCGTGCGAGGCGAGGATACACTCTCTCACCACCTATCAAATTTGATTCACAGTGGGAGCCGTTCTATCGACCTTGACGAGTTCCATGGCTTCTTCAGCTTGCCTCGCTCACGACTGTCCGATCAGGTTTTCAGCGCTCTCGGTAAACTCGGTCACAGCTATCTAGCGACGTATACGTTGTAATTGAGCAGCATTGTAGGGCATCAAAATGCTGCGCGCGATGTTACGTTCGACGATTTCATCTTGAATATTTGGAACTTCTGCACAATGAGCACAGAAGATATTAGAGAGGCTGTGTTCCACTTGTATGGTACGTACAGTTGCTCACAGTGCCAACCACCCCCATCCTCTCACAATGACTCTCAAGACGACGATCGCAGTGGAACGCTCGATGCTGGCGAGTGCGACAGCCTGTTTCGGTTGCTCTACAACACCAACGATTTGTCACCAGCATTACAGAAGATTATCGCACATGTGGACAAGGACAAAGATGGTCAACTGGACAAAGGTGAGCTCCAGCTGGATGCGAACATGGAGTTTGTGATCTGAACACTAATTCGTTAGCTGAGTTTGCTGAGCTCTGCAGGAGGAACAAGGCCGTATTGAGTCCTGTGCTACATATTCAGTCGAAAGTGCAACAAAAAGCAAGGATCTTATGCTGATAGTCAGTTGGACACTTAGGCAACCACTTACCTTGCCAATTCAGTGCCTTGGCAGATCATACTGGGCCAAGGAGAGGAAGAAGAGAGCTGGCATTCTGGGGACAAAAAGTGACATATTTAGTGTGGCAAAAGAGCGTCTTGATCAAAGCTTGAAGGTAAACGCATCCGATTCCATGCGGCGCCACCAAGCGGAAACAGTACAACCAGCAAATCCTCGACCAGATATTCGACGAGTGCCCGAGATCGTCGCACAGGTTGAGGCTCGAAAGGCGGCAGACGAATTGAAGGCATGGCTAGTCGCGCAACAGCAAGTGAACCCTCTTGTCGATCAGTACCTGAAAGCATACTGTGAGTCATTCATCACGAAAAATCACCTGTCGTTGTCGAATACGAATCGTCCAGCTCCAGATATCCCGGCGGACGATAGCTTCCAGCTCACAGCAGACCTTCGACACCATCTCGCTGTGAGCGAGAAGCGTACGCGAAGACCTTGGTGCCGAATGATGAAATGAATTGTTCGTTGATCGCTGTGACGGTGCGTGTAGGCCTTGAAGA
>JAADVY010001112.1:0-10095 GCA_023336035.1 Pythium plurisporium
AATCGTCGTGGCGCGGACCGCTCCGCCTTTGTTCTCTTTGAAGAAGGTCGGAACGAGAAGCGCTGCATGTACGAAATGTGCGTTGACCTCGTAGGGGTAGCAACGGTCAGAGCCACTGTGGAAATGCTCCGTTCAAGGTCGTTCTAAGTTGAGACAGACCTAATGGACCTGACCTCAACGCACAGAATAGACGAGAACATCGACCTCCGACTTCGGACGACTTCTCTTCGTAGAAGCCAATCCACTCATCATGTCAAGCTCCAAGGCTGCTGCGAAACCAGGAGCGGGTGGCGCTGCGGCAGAGTCAACGCCGCCGCAGACAGCCGTGTTGCTTGTTCAAGTGGAAGCACTCGCAGCAGACGACGTGATTCGCATTGAGCTCAAGAAACGAGGCTTCACGCTGACGAACCAGGCACTCGTGTACCTCACAGAGGACGATGCACACCACTTCGTCGCCCACGTTAGCAATCCCGACAGCAGCCTCCACGCCCAGCAGGTGACTTCAGAGAACAACCCTGAGAGCCCGGACACGGGTCGTGTCGATGCAGCAATCGGAAGTGCACGGACTCAACCTGTAACGTCGCGCGAGAAAGCAGCGACACCGCGCAGTTTTGAGGTTGATCAGGATGCGGTTCGCGGACTCTCGCGTGGTCCTGTGCTGATGTTGGCTGTGGAAAAGCCTCAAGCCGTGTGTGATCTGCAAGAACTCGTGGGGCCAGTTACACCCGACGCTTGGACCGCAGTGCCAAACTGTTTGCGAGCACGCTTCGGCGAGGATCAAATCCGCATTGGCGTGCGATGCACGACCCACGAATCCACGGCAGTGGCGGAGCTTGCATTTCTCCTCGCGCACACGCAAGCACCAGCCGCTGGCCATCACCAACAGCGTGCCAAAGACAGTGGCAACCTTCCACCCAAGTCTGCAGCCGTGCATTTGCATCAATTGCTTGACTTCCTGTTCCCGCCGCACGTCCTCCACCCCAACTCAACAGGTCGTCTCTTTGTCTTCGGCCTCTATGGGCCACTCGACAGCGAGGCGAGACTTCGGGCTGGGGAAAAGGGACTTCATGTCGTCACCGACCGCGAGCTCGATACGATGTCGACTCGCATGGAGCGCGAAGACATCCTGAATGTCTACGAGATGTGCTCGCTGTCACAGGAGGAAGAGGAAGACGTGCTGCGCACGGTGGACGGCTTGCTGAAGTCGTTCCCGAGATATTCGAAGCGGGATATTGAGAGTCTGTTCGAGAAGTTGCCGCACGCCTCTAAGGGTGCATTGAGTTTCCACGACATGCAAGCGTACGTCTCATCTGCCAGTATCTCGTGGATGAAAACAGCCAACTGACGCTTTGTTTCATAGAGCCATCATGAAGGAGCGATGTCGCCGTGTGCTGTGCATGAAAGAGCGTATCCATCCCGCTCTTGCTGCTTCTGTACAAAACAGATACCGCCAGACGCTCACGCGCATCATGAAGACGAAGGATGAGATCGCTCCTGTTACAATGTTCCTCAAAGACCTGGGCTACACAGGCGCAGAGAACGCTTCGCTTGTGTCCCGCCTCCTGAGCAACCACTCGTTCCAGATCTGCCACTTGGACGACGGCAATTCAGCCGAGCTGACCCAGAACGTGCGCCTGCTGCGGGACCACATCCACAAGCTCCACGACACACGCCCACCTTGGAACCCGAACATAATCGGTCACATGAACCACCACTCTCGCAAATGAACATGATCAACTGTTGGTATTTATCACGTGAAGGAAGATGGATATCTTGTCTATGAGCAGCAGTACTGCAGTCTATGGTGCGGTGGCATGCGTCTTTCGCTTTTTCTTTCCCGCCGCCGACGCTGGTGCAGCCGCGATTTCCTCTACAAAACCTGTACGCTCCTCGTCAATCTGCCGTTTTAAATACTTCATGCCTGCCAGGTTGAAGCCCATACGGTTCTTGTTCTGGACGAGCTGCGTTCGCAAGCGCTGCCAAAGTAGCTCGAGCTCGTTGAACAAAGTCTTGCGCTGGCTGATGGCACTATGGTGGAGCTTCAGCAAATAGAGCAGCACTTGGCAACAATATTCCACCTCCAAGTGGTTCGAAATGGTCTGCAAAAGCAGGCCAATCAGCTTCTCCACGTACTCGAACGGCAGCACGATGAGCGCCTCCTCCATATCATGCGGACGAATGCGACGCAGTGTGTTGAGGACGTACTTCAACGGCGAGTATCCCAGCAGCAAGATGTTGGGCGAACGACGAGGCAGCTCCACAGCTGCGCTCTCCTCGTTGCTCGACTTCTTGCTCTTGGCCAGCTCCTTGGCTTTCTTCTCGTGGAGCTTCTCAAACTCAGCAATATCCTTGAGCTCTTTGTCAGCCAACTCAACGGCTTCCATAAGGCTCTCTGCCGCGCGAACCGACTCGATTGTCTTCTTGGTCGCTGAGGCTGAGTTCTCCGCGACCTCATCGCCCTCACCATCCTCCTTGCCCATTGCCGGCGCCTTACGGTTGTTGTTCTCGTTTACAAGCTCTTGTTCAAATAGCTCTTCAAGCTCTTTTTCCTTTTCTTCTTCGATGAAAACTTGGTCTTCTGTTCGCACGTACTTGACAATAGAGCGGTCCTGCGAGCAGCTCACGACGAAGCTGCCATCGTTCGAGACCGCAAGGCCCCAAACCTCACCAAAGTGTTCCTGGTCGATCTTCAGGATCCGTTCGAAGTGATCACCGTCCCAGTAAGCGATGCTCTTATCCTTGGACGATGTGAAAAAGTAATGTGTCTTCTTGACGAAGCGCACAGCCATGATCGAGTCCTGGTGCGCAAAAATGGACTTGTGACAATCACCAAAATCAAGACCCCACAACTTGACGTTTTTGTCTGCTGAGGCTGTCACGAGCATGGTGTCGTCGGACGAGATGTCCATAGACATGACTGGCAACTTGTGGCCGTAGAGACTCACAAAGAACTTCAACGAATCATCGTGAAACACCTTCACAGTACTGTCCAACAGCGCGATGGCGATCACAAGCTTCTTGGGATCCTTCGTGTTGGAGAACTTCACGCAAAGCACATCGTCCGTCATCTTAAGGAGACGTGAGTGGCTCAGTCCCAACCGAAGACCCTCGTTTTCAACACGGTGCATCTCGAAGTCCCAAAAGTTGACGTGCTGGTCCGCACCGCCAGTAGCGATACCTTTTCCGTCCGGTCGAACGTCGATGGACCACACGGCACTACCGTTGTGGGCACTCTCTTCTTTCCAAATGCACTCGCCTGAGTTTAAGTCAAACAGAAGGAGGGCGCCGAGCTTTGTGCCGACCACGACGTGCATGTTGCCGGGAGCGAACGCAGCTGATAGAGCGAGTGAGACGCCATCACTCAGCGTGCGGATGCACTGCATTGAGCGCGCATTCCAGATCTTCACGGAGGCACTAGAGAGCGAGAGAATGAGCTGATCGTCGGAGCTGACAGCTACAGCACGCACATCCGACCGGTGACCACTGAGGGCGAGCGTGTTTGCCTTGGCGTAACGCGACTCGAGATCAGCAGCGCTGGGGGTCAGCGAGTAGGTTTCAATCGAGTTGTTTTGCAAGCCGAGCAGGAGCGAGGTTGTGCCGTCTTTTGCGGCATCAGGGGAGAAAGCGAACGACTTGATACGATGGCTCGTGCGAACGACGCACAGCAGCTCAAGCTCGTCCGTCGCCGAGTTTTCAATGTCATCGTCTTCTTGTTCGATGCTATCAATTACAAGTCCCTTGACTTCGCCGTTCTGCTGTTGCTGTTTCTCGAGCTTTTTCTTGGCCTTTTCTCGCTGACGCTTCTCGCGCCGCTGTTGCTTCTTCTTCATCTCCTCCTTCGAGCGAAGCTTGTACACCTCAACCGTCTTACCAGCACTTTGGACGCCGACAAGATCGCCGCGCGTATTGTACGCCACATGCATGGCTCGATCGTTGCTTTGACGGTAGATTGAGCCCATGAGCTTGAGCCATTCGTCCCCGTCCTCTGCCGGATTTTCCGAAGAACGCACTTGCCACACACGCAATTGATTGTCGGACGCGCCGGTCACAAGCCGCTCTCCGGACGGACTCACATCGAGCGACCACACTTCGTTGCGGTGGCCCACGCAAGTCTGCACGCAGTGCTGGGTCTCGAGGTCCCACACTTTGACAAGCGTGTCCTTGGACGAGGACGCGAGCAGCGACTGGCCCTTGGCGGCGATAAACGCGAGCGCCGTGACCGCGTCCTTGTGGCCCTTGAGCCGAAAGAGACCAGTCTGGCTGACCACGTCCCATACGATGATATCCGTGTCGCGCGAGCCCGAGGCGAGCAGCGCGCCGTCCGATTTGTAGCGCAAACACTCGACCGCAGACTTGTGGCCGTCCAGCGTGACCTCGAGCGCGCCCGTGGCGAAACGGAAGATGCGCACGGCGCCCGTCGAGTAGCCCGCGGCCACGAACGCGCCGTCGGGACTGAGCGCGAGCGCCGTGACCTGGCCCGAGGCGGCGTCTGGCGGCGCGCGGAGCTCGCGCACCTTGTTGCCCTGTCGAATGTTCCAGACCACGACGTCCTTGAGCGCCGGCGCGAGCGCAAAGCGGCCGCTCTGGTCGTAAACGACGTTGCCCTCGAGCGCGGCGATGACGCCGAACGCCGCGTCGCGCTCGTAGCGCAGGTACGACTTGACCATCTTGCTCCAATATGCGAGTGTGTCGTTCCAGTCCAGCCACCAAAGGCAACCAACCAGTGGTGGGAAAATACACTTTCTAGACAAAATCGGGATATATCCGATTTTGTTTCGAGATTCTGTCTAGCGTCCTCTATTGAGAGCGCCTCCCCTCCAATGTGGCGGCACACAAAGGGGTTCTTCAAGACAGGCGGAGCGAGCTCGCTCTCCTCTCCTCTCCGCTCCCCTCCTTGCTCGTGGCCGCGCGTCTCTCCTCTCCTCTGCTCTCTCCTCCTACTCTCACGTGAAGCGGAGAGTGACCATGGACTTCCTGCGGCTGCTGTCGGACGATCTCCAGACGCTGCGCAGCGAGACCAAGAAGAAGTATCCGGTCGTGAAGGAGGCCGTGGACAAGGCGCTCGAGACGCTGCCGTACCTCCAAAAACAGTACGCGGCGCTGCTGCGCGTGGAGACAGCGCCCGGCCCGGGCCACCCGCTGTTCAAGAGCGAGAGCGTGCTGCGGCCCTTCCTGCTCGCGTGCAACCACACGAACGCGTCCCACAAGATCATCATCCTCGCACTCGTGAGCATCCAGCGGCTCGTCAGTTGGGACGCCATCGAACAGTCCAGTGTCGGAAGTATCTTGCGCGTGCTGCAGATCCAGGCCGAGAAGAACACGCATGTGGATGTCCAAGTCAAACTGCTTCAGACACTGTTGCAGCTGGTCACGCTGGGTTTCCAGGACAAGAACGAGCGGCCGGCGACATCCGGATCCGCATCGAATGCTGCTGCCTCTGCCGTGGTAGACAGCACTCCCAGTGCTACCGGCGACACCTCAGCGTCGGAGAATGCGCTGGTGGGGAGCGAAGATCTTGTGATGCAGGCCATTTGGATCTGTATCCACCTCCACGGCGGTAGCAGTAGTGCGAGCTCCGTTGTGGGGAACACGGCCGCCATGACGATTCGCCAGGTCGTTTCGCTCGCGTTTGGTAAGGTGCAGACAAGCCCCGAAGCGAAGCGCGTTGGTGTTCTGGTGTTTCAAGAGCTATGCTTTATGAGTCGCGAGGAGAACGGCGTTTGGCTCAAACGAACAGCGACATCGCCTATGAGCGTCGCACTGGGTGTCGAGCTACTCGAGGCGATTCTAGCGGCGCATGCATCTCTATTCCGCGATGATGCTGAGTTCTATGGAGTACTCAAACAGCATGTGTGCTCGCTCGTCCAGTCAGCTCTCGAGACGGGCTGCTCAGCAGCCGATGCGAAGCATTCCATGTCAAACACTGCAGCGTCGATTACAGCAAGCGCATTATCGTCTCTCGGTGGTTCAAGTGGCTTGTCAGGTGGAGGAAGTGGAAGCAACAGCAACAATAGTGGCGCCGCCGCTCCATTCTTCCCGTTGCTCGTTCGCGTCATGAGGCTCGCAAGCGTCGTTCTCTGCAATTTTAGTGATATTTTTCCTGAAGAATGCACTGTGATTCTGCAGAGTCTGGTTGAGATCGTCTCGACGGGTGCGTACTATCAGCCGGGAAGTGCCAAGTCGCCGAGTCATGCAAAGCTGACGGCGCATGAGGCAAAGAGCTTTATCAGCCATCATGGTGGTGTTGGATCTGGGATGTCTTCCAATGGATCAAGTACCAACAACATTCATTCTTCGAACACGAGCTACGTCACATGGCCCGTTCTTTTGAGCCTAGAAGTCATTAATCGCGTTTCATTGGAGCCGACGATGCTTGTTGCAATTTCCAACTACGGCGAGCCGATGCTTCAGGTGATGGCGCGGACAGTCTCATCCGTTGTCACGACGTCTCCACCCGCTGATTTTCGACTGCAAGGATCGGATGTTGTCCTCTCCCCACGCTCTGGGCTCGAACTATTGAATGACCAAGAGGCACCCCCGTTGCAACCATTCTTCACCGCGATTCGTGTTGCCGTCACGTGTGAAAGTAATCTCATCGCTTCGACGTTTGACCTATCGCGCATGATCGGAGATGATGCTGCTCAGAGTGACATGATTGCCAAGCAATGCGTGAACGTGATCTCCCCTTTTTGCCTCCACACTTTCACGACCACAATGCGCCACTGTCGCGAAGTTGAACTTATTCAGACGTCACTAAAATCGTATCACGTGCTCGCCACGATCGCATCTCGACTTCGCGCGAACTTGACCACTGCTGCAGCTGCAACTGCAGTGTCGAACTTCGCTTCGTCTACTCAATATGAAGCAAAATCGAAAAAAATGGATGAGGTCGCCCTCGCATGCTTCCGTGCGCTCTGTACATTCTCGTTTCCGTTGCCGGAAAGTGTGAAGGGGACTGCGACCAGATCCAGTGCGACAGGATCTAACAGCTCAAGCAATGGACCTCCAGGAACGGCGTCGTCTGGTGGTGTTTCGAGTGATCTGTATCCTGACAATGACGAAGAGAGCGAGTCTTACATCGTGACGTTGACGTGGAGAGAGGTGCATGCGATGAAAGCACTGTTCAGCGCTGCCCACATCATGCAGGAGGAGATGGTTGAAGGCGAGTGGTGCGGACTGTTGGACGCTTTTGAGATCATCGTCGGACTCACAGACCCCAAAGTGAAAGGCGGTCAGAACAAGATCCCGACTAAAAATTATCGAATTGGTGCTTTTCGAGTCGAAGATGAAGATGTGGAACAGCAGCTAGTGATGCTAGGCAACTCAATAGTCGAACTCTTCCGGGACGCTTTGAAGTTGAGCAGCAACGCGCTCAGACGACTTACAGCTGCCCTCCGCAAGGTATGCTGGGAGCAGATCGGTCTACCACCGCCGCCTTCCTTGGCATCACAAGCTCTAGCCCATCGCACGAGTTCGAGTCCTGCCCCGGTGCTCGATGATTTGTCCTCATCTGAAAGTGATCTCCCGATGTTGTCTGCATCCCACCAAATCAAGACGTACCAGAACTTCCTCGGTATTGGGCTTTCGGGTTCTGGTGCTTATCTCCCAAGCTTCGCACTTCGGATGCTGACGCAACTAGCCACCAACAGTAAGCGCTGCTTCGAAGACGTGATCAACGAGTTGCTTTTTATGGCCACGTACAATGTGTCGCCTCCAGCGACAGTAACACAGTTCCCACAGCTGTACCAGTTTCAAGTATTCGCGACCGACAGCATCCTTCAGCTCATGCAGCGGGCTTTGCAGAATGTGATAAACAGCCTTTCACCGACGACGAGATTACCAAATGATGCGACGCTAGAGCAAATGGAAGAGCACACGAAGATGTACGAGAAGAGTGAACCGCATGTATTTGATCAGGATGAACTTTTTAGACCGCTCCTCAAACTGATGCGCAGTGACATGAAGGATCGTGCCCTCACTGGTATGCTGGAACTTCTTAACGGTTGTGGTCACCTTATCAACGTCGGCTGGCCATTGCTTCTCCAATCCGTCCAAGAAGCATGTGAACTGGGTGATACCAAGACTCAGCTGGTCGCGTTCAAGTGCCTTCGAGTCATCGTCGACGATCTACTTGTGTCGATTCCTCGCATGTATCTTCGGCATTGTGTCAGTTGCATCGGGCGGTTCGCGTGTTGTGCTAAAGATGTAAACGTCAGCCTCACAGCTGTGAACGAGCTGTGGAGCGTGGCCGATATCATAGGGAAGCAGAAGACGCGCCATCCGTCGCACGAAGGAGAAACAAATGTCTCGTCTTATTGGGCCAGTGCATTTGCCGAGCTTGCTGTCGTCGCTCTGGATGATCGAAATGAAGTTCGAAATTGTGCCATCAACACACTCTTTGGCACTGGAGTGACTTACGGTGTACAATTCGACCTCGCGGAGTGGAAGCTGTTTATTGACGACACGGTGCTTCCGCTAGCGTCCAAACTTCATCAAGGACCAACGCTGATTTCAAACGGAATCGAGTCATCGAAGGCCGGAATTATGATGCACCATTCTCGAGATAGTGCCCAAAAGCAGTGGGACGAATCTCGAGTGTTGATGCTCAATGGTATCGGCCGTGTCCTTCAGACTAACTGCAACGTTCTACTTTCGCACTCGGCATGGTTTATCGCCGTGTGGAGCGAGTTACTCAAGCACATCGCCCTGAATTCTTGGAGTGGAATGTCAAAGGAAGTTGTGCTCGCTGCGATCAACACTCTCCAAACTCTTCTTCAAGTTTCATCCTCAGCAGATTTTGACCAGATCGCTCAGTCCCAGCCGGTGCGAGCTGGTGCGGGTATGCGAGTTGTAGGAGGGGCTCTCGTGTCGACTTCCGGGGCAGCCTCGTCGCCAGCGAATGCAGCTGCCATTACCTCTAAACGGTCTGCCTCCAGTGCCAACCAAGTTATTCGTAAGCCTGAGCTGTGGGAAGCTGCGTTCTCCCAAATATTGTGTCTGTGTGACGATCGTGCATCGAAGAAGTCGGTGCAATCTTCGAGTGCCGTGTGGAAGGAAGAGGACGAGATGGAGATTGCGAGCTCTGTGGTTTCTGTCGTTGTCACACTTTACTCGCAGGCGAAGGAGTTCGAGTTCAAGGAAGAGCGGAACGTTTTTCGGCTTCTCGAGTTGTTCGAAACTCTGGTCACACGTCATGTGCTGACGGTTGACATGGATACGAAGGTATCGCAGAACGTAACGACCAATAGCCTACAGTCACGAGTACTGAACGCATTCGAAGAATGCGGATCGTTTGCTGCCCATCCGGCAGTTCATGAAAAGGCACTTGATCAGCTCGTACGCTATGTAACTGAGTCAGCCACGCGAGATTTGGTCTTTTTCACACGCCATGCACTCGTGTCGCTTGCAAAGTTGTACGTGAGTGTGTCAAGTGAGGCTCGTCGAGATCGCTTTCTTCCAGTCCTTTCAAGCGCCAGATCATTTCTCCAAGACGCATCGAATGCTGACATCAATGGCTCCTCTGCAAGTGGCAAGTCCCTCACAGCTGCTCAGAAGGCTGCTTCACAGCTTTGGAAGCACGCTTTGCGTGTGCTGCTCGTCCTCATTTCGCATGGATTGTCGGCCGTGCGACTGGACAATGACTGCTGGCGAGTCTTACTTGACACGATCAGTGAGTTTCTGTCTCCAAGCACAGGAAGATTGCCGTCGTTTGTCCAGGGTGAAGAAGACGAAGCCCTGGTTCTCAGTGTTCTTGAATGTCTAGTCGACAGTGTGATCGCTCTTTTCTCTGGGACACCAGGTGGCGAAGAGGCGAGAATGACAACTGGCGCGTATCAACCTTTCAATGGCGCCCTCATGTCTTTGCTTTGCTCGGGCATCGACGGTGTCAAAGGGCAACACAGCAAGCCGCTCATTCGTTGTTGTGTACGACAGCTTGCAACGTTGAGCATCCAAGAAGAAGACGAGCGACTCGCCTCACTCTCCCGTACCTATCTCGTGAGATGTTGTGATGCCGCTCTGAGAGCTTTCGCCGCACTAGAAGACTCCACACGTATTGAACCGAGTGTGCAAGAAGATCCTCAACTTGAGGTCAAG
>JAADVY010001113.1:0-10094 GCA_023336035.1 Pythium plurisporium
CACACTTTAATCTGAATTCTGCCACAACGAAACCGTTGACCTCCACGTACCGTATCGTTTGAGGTGGGTGTAGACTGCGTCGTGTCTCATGGTGATGGTGCAGTACGTTTCCCCGAGTTGCCGGTCCAGACACTCGCGGATGCTGAGTCGAGGCGTGTTGATTGCGAGCGACGAGCCGATAGGCATGTACAGAAGAAAAGCCACGACGAACACAGAGCATGTCGCCGCCTGCACGACGAGCGTGCGCCTCAACATGTGCACGAGGTTCTGGATTCGGGTGTGCTTCTCGCTGTGGGATGGCGAGAGAACAGCAATCTGGAGCTTGAGCGTCGTGTAGATGCGATAGGCCACGAAAGTGTATATCCGACAAAATTCATCGTCGATCAGATGCAACAGTCATACAGTTTGGATCAACCAGACGCACGTTGATCACTGTTGCGGTAGTTTGTGCGACGAAGAAGCCGGCTGCCGCACAAGCATGCACGAGATGGTGACGCGATGTATCGAATGCGGCCTGCGCAGTGGTCAGGAGTGAGTACAGGGACATTTTAGTCGGGGCGGCGCGAACTACGTACAAGGATCGGAAGACAGACGGGAGAGATTGTCGCGAGCTGCGTGGCAATCGGGAGAGGCCGACTGATCGTGGTGCTCGTAGTCTGGCTGAGAATGGATCGCTGGTACGTATCGTTGCGTCGCCACAACATGGAGAGCACGACGGCGACGACAGTAAAGCCGACGACAAAGACAACGATGGCCGGGGCCTCCCGCCCCATGTCGGAGAAGAACTGGTGGGAGGCCACCGACATAAATACGCCTGGAGTGGGTGATCGCAAAGCAGAGCACAAGCGTGGTGAACAGAGCCAACGCTCCAATGGTCGAGAGAAGGGCGTTGACCCAGTTGGGATTGAAGGCCATCGTTGTTGATGGAAGAGAGACAAATCAAAGTATGCGAGTTTGCGGAAGCAGAGTCGGAAGGACCCGTGTCAGGGAAAAAGGTCGATGAGGTTTGAGAGAGGTAAAGGTTCAAAATGGATGGCCTCGCCCCTTCGACGTTCAATCTGGGTCGACTTTGTGACTTCTCAACCGTGCGGTTGATGGCGAAGGACGAAAAAAACGCCTTAACGAGAGCCAGAGCCTGGGCACCTACACATTGAAATTACGGTACGAAGGTGTAATTCGCACCAGAAAAATGGTTATGAGACGGATGTGAAGGGACTCTCCAAACCCACGTGTGAGTGCGGCAGACAACCATCACCCACGTGCTGATGAATGCTATAAAAATATTGGGTTCCAATACTCTGCAATATTGGATTCCTTGTCTTTGAAGTCAGTTGAATTTCCCCATTCGATGACTGTCCAAGCATTGTCCATGGTGTGTCAATAGCTCACCGAGGAGGTATGCTCCAGCCAATCCAGCGTATCCAAGACGCGAACATTCAGACAGTCCCGCAGCGCGACCACGCACGAGTCTTCTGATTGCGTCGCTGAAACATAACGAAACTTCCAGGCTGCAAGCTGCAACTCGCGGAAGCCATCTCAAACGCACGGTGACTTCAGACGTCGAGAATTTCGACAAACCGACGCACGAGTGTGAGATGCCCCACTTGGATCGCGCGCTCGAGTAGACTTGGGCCCCATATAAACTCTCCGTTCGCGATTACAGCGTGTTTTCTCGTATTTGCTCAGTAGCCAGTGTACCATCTCCAAATGGCCGTGGACCACCGCGAGGTGCAGAATCGCTACGTTTGTAATGTCGCCGACGCCGTTCTCCTTGAACCATTTGAGCACTGGAACGTGACCATTTGTGGCTGCTTTGGCGAGGCTCGCACGGCATGGGAACACATCGAGGCGGTTGTTGGCTAGGAACTGGAAAACATCCAGGTGGCCTGACGACGCAGCCGCGGTGGTAACGCTTGGGGTGAACCCATGACAATACACTGGATGGTGGAGCAACCGATGTAGACCATCGACACCTCCACGAGTCGCAGCAAGACACGCTGGTACGTACTCTGTGCTACTGGAGTCGTACCCCCATTTTGTCGTCATTGTGTAGAACCACGACTTGTCGCTCGTTCGCCAGGCCATGATGCCAAGGCACGTACTCTCTGGGAGCTTCGAGTCTTTGAGAGTGCTGGAGTGGGGATGATCAAGCAGCCACGACACGACGCTGACATGCCGATTCTTCGCCGCCAGATCAAGAGCTGTCTCCTGTTCGTAGCACACGACAAAATTGGAGCCACACCACACTCTCGAGTCGGCCGAGCCGGGCGGCTGCGTACGTCACGAACGGTTGGAGGTCTCGGCAAAAGTGGGGACTGCCCACCCCATCCGCTGTGGCCGTGCAGAAAATTGGTAGCTCACCGACGCACGATCCACCTCGGTGTGTCCTTCCACAATCAGAGCACGTGTCCGTCATGGGCGCCCTCGTCTTGTGGTCGTGGCTTACAGCGATCTGTAGTGCTCGACGTCGCCTGTGGTCCCATGCGAGATTCGCTCGCTGAAGCTCGTCCCCAATCTGGTGGACCGTCTCATCTGACAACGGTCGTGTCTTGAGCAGCGGCGCATGGTCAGTCAGCTTGAGCAGCACAGACCACGACGAATGGACCATCGCGATGCGTCGTGCGCGGTCCACTGACAGCGTCGCGAGTTCCGTCAAGAGATCTTGGAGCTCGGTGAGCTCGTAGTCGGTCGCGAGCAGCCACAGGCAGTGCACGGCCTCACCATCGTCACCGCGAAGCGCCACCACGTCACGTAGTAGCCACTCTCGAGTGAGTAGTCGCCACGCACGTGACGGCGACGGAGACGTCCACGAGTGAGACCGTGAAAAACGTGGGTGCAGACCATCACTCCGTGTCCTCGGTATCTAACGTTTCCATTTCTCTCTCCAAGGCTGAGATTTTTCGTCACATGTCGCAGATTCTGATTACTCCTCCGTGAGAACATGGGTTCACCTCGACGCTTGGCGTACACTTTGCCAAAAACGGTGCGCGTGAGACGTGCCCCACCCCCATCAGTGAGTCACACCCATGAAGTGTGGGCATGCGGTTCCATTTTCTTCCCTGATTACGGCATCCGTGCGCGTGGTGGGTCCACATGAGGAGAAGGAGAACTCGCCATCGCTCCACCTCGCAAGGGGGTCCGTTGGTCTCCTGCGTCACAATTCATCTCGCCAGCGATGAGCGACTTCGAAGTGTTACGCGTGGGCGGCGTCGACTGGTACTTTGCGCTCGTGGGGCTCGCGAGCGCAGCGCTCGTGCTGAGCACGGGCTGCTCTTCGTGGGTGACAATCGCCGGCGTCGTGCTCGCGACGGAGCTCTGCACGGCGCTTTCATGGCTCGTGTTCGCGCCGTACGCGTACTACATTTGGCAGATGCCACGCGTCGTGTTGCGGCTCCTGTTTGCACTTGCCCGCACGGCGGTTGCGTATGTGCGTCGAGGCTGCCAGCCCGTGTTCCCCGAGTGGACGTTCCGGTTTGAGATGGCGCGGGCGGCGATGCGGGCGTTGCGTGGTGGCTTCTGTGCCCACAACATTGTGCAGTCGCGCAACTCACGGTACTTAAACCGCATGTTTGAGTGGCTCGGCAAGCGCAAAGGACCCACGTCCTGTCAGCAGCATGGCACCAAGATGGAACTGGTGCAGTTCAACGGACTCGAGCACGTGTGGATCCGCGACCACGACCGATCCACGACCGTGACGGAGAAGGAACGCTTCGTCGTGCTCTATTACCACGGCGGTGGGTTCGTGCTTTTCGCGCCGCACTTTTTCATCGACCTCCAGAACCGCTTGCGTACGCGTATCATGAAGATCATCCACGAGCAGCACCCCGAGATGAAAAACGTCTCGGTCGAGTGCTTTCTCGCCAACTACCGCAAGAGCCCGGACGCGCAGTACCCGATCCCGCAAGAGGACGCCGTTGCGGCGTTTGAGTATCTGGTGACGAGCGAGCATTTGGACCCCAGCCGCGTGGTGTTGATGGGCGACAGTGCCGGGGGTGGCTTGTGTCTGTCGACCATGCTGCGACTCAAAGCGAAGGGCGCTCGCCTGCCCGGCGGCGCGATGCTGTCGTGCCCGTTCATGGGCTTCGATCCAAGTGAGACCTACGACGACTCGCACTGCGTGTTTGCGCTGGAGCTCGGGCATGCGATGGCCGGTGCGTTTCATCCGACGCCCAACGACGCAAGGACTTGGAAAGACGCGGCTGCTTTGTACTGCGATCTCTCCGGGCTTCCTCCGGCGCTTTTGCAAGTCGGCTCGAGTGATACGATCTACCCGAGTTCGTTGAAACTCCATGAGAAAGCCAAGGCCGACGGACTCGGTGCGACCTGGGAACTCGACGTGTTCCCCCATATGCCGCACGCCTTCACTTTGCTTTCCGAGAATTCGTTGCCTGACGCCAAGCGTGGCCTGGACCACATTGCCGCGTTTGCGGCCCGTCGGTTTGCCCAGGTCGCTGTCAAGTTGCGACCGCATGTGAGGGCCGAGTCGTGCTGAATGCAATGAGGCCAAGGCTTTCACTTGTACTGAACGCAGCGGCGTAGTTGCTAACTCAACTAGTATAACGTTACCTCAAAGTTTGGCATTCTTCTCATGAGGCTGATGATGTATGAACGCCCGCCCCCCACGTGTATATACCCATATCCGTAACGACTACTGCTCATCGACGGCCCACTTACGGGTGGCTAACAAAAGCATCACTAACACACACACAACGAGATCCAAACGGTCAGCGAAACGGCCACTATTAGCTTACTCTTCCAGATCCGTGAGCATCGGCACACGGTCTGTGCTGTAACCCCCACCGCTGCCGCCTGTGGCGTGAGGCTGTACGTACCCATTCATGATGGGCGCGTTCGTGTTTGCACCGTCGTCCGCGCGGTCCACGACGCCCGCATAGTCATGCGAAAGAAACGAGATCGAGTACCCGACGAGCGTGAGAATGCAGCCGAGCTGCGCGGCGGACCGCATTTGGTTCGCAGAGAAATCGTCCTCTACACAAGTTGCAAACGTGAGTCAGAGTGGCGTGCAACTAACTGCCTCGCCCTCGACCGATCGTACCATAGTTCCATAGCTTGGTCTCGTTCTCGTTCATCCGCATCGTGTCCGTGCAGTACTTTTGGCCGAGGTTCCGGTCGAGACAGCCCTGGATCGTGAGGCGTGGCGCACTCTTGACGACCGCGAGGCCGATGGGCAGGTACAGCAAGAACGCGATGAAGAAGAGCACAAATGCGGTTGCCTGGATGAGAAACGTGCGGCGCACGTTCTCGTACCGCCGTGCCTTGTCGTCCAGCTCGCCGTTGAGGGTCGTCGGGTTATCGCCCATGAACACGGTCGTATCACGGGCGTTGCGCTCGCGCTTGTAGATCTTGAAGCTGATGATTGTCTGCAACAAGAGGTTGTGAGCTACACGAACAAAAAGAGAGGCCGTCGAAGAGAGGTCGTACGTTGGAGCAGACCGCGTAGGTCTCGAGGAAGAAGAACCAGTACGCGGCGCTGTTATGGAGTGACGAGTACGACGCGGTGCTGAAGAACGACTAGCGGACATCACCCCACAAATCATCAGCATTCACGGCATCCATCCCCCCTGTTGGCCAACCGCCACTCTTCTCACCAGCACAGGCAGTCCGATGACCGAGATCATACCGAGAAACGTGTGGATCTTGGCAAACACCAGCACGCCCTTGGAGAGCTGCCCGATTTCAATGGGCTTGCGCAAGATCGCGCGCTGGAACTGGTAGTTGAAGAACCACGTGACAAACAGCGCGAGCGCGCAGATCGTGAGCCCGACACAGAAGATGTAGTACCCGGGCGAGTCGCGCCCCATGTCCGAGAAGTAGGGCCACTTGAGCCCGCCCGTGTACACGTCCCGGGCCTTGGCGAGGATCACGCACACGACGAGCGTGACCACCACGGCCGTGGACGCGACGATTGGCGCGAGCGCGCGCACGCGCTGCATCGCCGGCGACAGCATGCGTTGTTTTCTTTCGTGAATAAAGGAGACGACGAGGGCAAGTGGGGTCGACCACGCCAAGAGAAGCTGAACCCGATGAACGGGTTCACTTCACACCCAGCACGTCGTGGTTCCGTCCAGTGGGTGTTTGCATCCAGGAGGGTTCAGACCGTTTTTCTTCCAATGGGCACGGCGCGTGACGCCCCCTGCGCCAAACATCCGACACTTGATGGATTCCAAACGGGCCGTTCGCCTTTCCGTCGTTTCGTTGTGGCTCAGCAGGCACGTGACACAAGAAGAGAAATATCCGCAACCGAAGAGCTCTTCTACCGAATGGGTACATTGGATAATATCCAACTATTCTCTGTTTTAGCCACCGCGACTGGCCACCTCAGGTGCATATCAATATTTATTTCGACAGGGTATAACATTTCAGCCAATCACAACGCTGGTCTAACCAGGATGGAGCACCTCTCCTTTGGGGTTGTGGAGTTGTGCACCAACCCAGTGACAGAGAGAGAGAAGGAAAAAGAGAGGGAGGGGTCGAACCGCGACGTCTAACCCGTGGCGTCTAACCAATGCTGCCACAAGTCGTCCTGACCACACTCGCCGTCGGCGCAGATCGCACCGCCACGGGCACGATGCTGAGCATGCCGCCCATGCGCCCGGCACCCACGGCCATCGAGGGCAAATCGCTCTTCACGTGCTCGCAGTGCGGCGCATTACTCAAGTTTAAGCCCAACACGTCGCCTATCAAAGGTATAAAGTCCACAGCGTCTAACGGGTCTCATCCATTTCGACGCGTCTAACGTGAACGTGGCGGTGCATTCGAAATAGAACGTATCGCACTGCTTCGGGAGATCCCAATCGAGTCGCAGGAGCTCGAGTCGCTGTCCGGGGACGGCGCGAGCGTGGGGCAGCAGTCGGCCGTGATCTCGGAGCTCGTGTGGGAGACGCAGGTGCGTGGGTACGCGCCGGTGGCCCACGAAAACGACGCAAGTGACGCACTCGCGACGTGGGCGCACGCGCCGTTCAACGGGATTGACGGCGTCGCGCCGTTTGTGAGCGCGAACCGCGGCGGGCTCGGGCTCTCGCTCGAAGAGACGATTCCGAACCGGCTGCTGAGCAAGCCGCATCTGTGGCTGAGCGAGACCTGGGACATCGACACGAGTTTCCCAGAGTGTGACGCCGACGGGTGGATCTATTCCAGTGGGCCCGTGCTGAGTGCGATTAGTTTAGGACTGGATGATCTCGCGCTGCCGTTAGAATTGGAGGACGACCAGGAAGTCGCGCCACGTGAGGCGACGTGGCGACGCAGGCGGTATATTCGCAAGCGCCAGACGGATGGGAGCGATCTGAGTTGGTTCCAGGAGCTTCTCGATGCGAGGTATGTAGTGGGTTTTGCTTTTGCCATGAACGAGAACTCATAGTAATGTTGTGTAGCTCTCTCCACTTGCAAAAGAAGACACCGTCCTGTCACGACTGCGAGCTCGGCATCATCCAGAATCTTCAGAAGTGAGTCATTTGTCTATCACCATTCGATTGAGAACCCAGGGAAACTGACGCGGGCTACTGCTGCAGTACCCTGAATGGACTCGAGTCGGATCGCCAGCAGTACCAGGCATTCCTTTCCGATTTTCCTGGCGAGGATCCAAATGAAACAGCGCAGTGGGACATGGACGGGGAAATTCAAGCTCTCGAACAGGAAGAGCGTCGCCTCCAAGCCGAGCTGTCATCGCTCGAAGCCGAGTCCATCCATGCGTTGTCACGACGACGTGATCTCTGGTCGACGGGCAAGGACCTCGAGACCCTCATTCAGGGAACGTTTGCTGAGGGTGCGTTCTTGCAGCACCTTCTTGGTCTTAGTCGTGACGAACGCCAGTCGGTAGGCGTATTCTCGGTGCACGCGTCCGACATGTTGCGTCGCCTCCAGCGGTACAACGTATGCAATGATGTGTTTCATATCTGGCACGACGGTCTGTTTGGCACGATCAATGGACTTCGCCTCGGCCGCCTACCGACACGCCCCGTGGAGTGGGTTGAGATCAACGCCGCGCTCGGCCAGGCCGTGCTGCTGCTGGCGACGATCGCAGAACGAGCTCACTTTGACTTCACGCGCAACAAGCTGATACCGCGCGGAAGTTACTCTCGTGTTGTGAACATGTACGGCAAAGAGTACAGCCTGTACAGCGACGGCGGGATGTTTCGACGACGTGGCTTCAACCAGGCCATGGTGTTGTTCCTCGAATGCGTGGACGATGCCGGCAAGCGCGCCATGCGCGAGGAGCCGTCGCTCAAGTTTCCCTACAAGATCCAGCGTGGCAAGATCGGCGACTTGCCCATCTCGCTTGGCAACGACGAGCAATGGACCAAGGCGCTCAAGTACATGCTAACGCATCTCAAGTGGCTGCTCGCGTGGGTCGCCAAGAAATACCCGTAACGACTCGTGCGTTGGCGGGTCCTCATTTCTTATTGTAGAGCTTCTGTAAGGTTTGGATCGCTTGCTTCCTGAAGAAAATAGAGAGCTTTCCACCGGATCAGAGTTGTTGACGAATTCCGGCGGCGATCGCTTTCGCTGCACGAGTCAAGTCGTCTTGCGACGTCGCACGGCCGACCGAGAGACGCAGCGTGCCGAACGCGAACTCGCGAGGAACGTTCATGGCCTGGAGAACCGACGAGATCTTGACGTCCTCGCTTTCGTTGTGCGTATGGCACGCAGACCCAGCGCTTGCACAAACGCCCTGTGTCTCGATATCTACGTCGCCAAAACCAAGATCAGTGACTGTGAAGACCCTGAGTCATGATACGCAGAAGTACTCACAGGCGAGAAGACGGACGGCGCTAACATTCTTAAAGCTGATGCTGAGCGTGTTGGGGAGTACAAACTCTGGGTGGCCGTTGATTCGAAACTCAACTGCGCTACCAAGTTCGTGCGTGATTGCAGTGAGGAGAAACTGCTTGGACGCCTGCATTTGCCTCTCGTACTGGTCCAAGTTTTCGTGGATCATCGCACACGCCTTGCCGAGAGCGACATCGAATGCGACGTTCTCTGTACCGGCACGTCGTCCTCGTTCGTGTGATGCACCGTGGATCAGCACCTCCGGCGCAGGAGCAGTACGACGCATGTAGAGCGCGCCGATGCCCTTGGGGGCGTACAGCTTGTGGCCGGCGATCGTGAGGAAATCGACACCCAGCTCTCTCACCGAGACATTGATCTTGCCGATCGCTTGGCTCGCGTCCGTGTGGAACAACACGCGAGCGTACGCTTGCGCATCCACGACCTGCTGGACGCGCTGCACGATCTCCGCAATGGGCTGCAGCGTGCCGACTTCGTTGTTGGCCAGCATGACCGTGATCAAGAACGTCGTGGGCTTGAGCGCTGCCACCACCTCTGCTCATAATACATCAAATCCCC
Source organism: Pythium plurisporium (assembly GCA_023336035.1). Classification (NCBI taxonomy): domain Eukaryota; phylum Oomycota; class Peronosporomycetes; order Pythiales; family Pythiaceae; genus Pythium; species Pythium plurisporium. Next base: position 9,364 of record JAADVY010001113.1, read on the forward strand.
ATCAGCGATCCATGGCATCTCATTGGTCCACTGCAATAACTGCGTCTCACGCTCTGCCGTCACGCGTCCATACGCGTCGACGGGCAAGTAGGTCACCTCGTAGCCCATCTCGCGCTCGAGGTATCGACACGTCTCTAATACCGCGACGTGCTCCACCTGGGTCGTGATGATATGGTTGCGTTTGGATCCCTTTCGTTCGACGGCGGCACTGCCCTTGATCGCGTAGTTGATCGACTCGGTGCCGCCCGAGAGCAGCAAGATCTCGTCGGAGCCGTCGGCATCGAGCATCGTAGCGATCTGCTGGCGCGCCGTCTCGACGGCTCGTTTCGCCTGTTGGCCGAGCGCGTAGGACGACGAGGCATTGCCGTAGCCGTGCTGTAGATACGGTAGCAGTGCCTCGAGCACCTCGGGCGCGACTGGCGTCGTGGCGTTGTAGTCCAGGTACACAGCAGACCGCTCCATGATCGATTGAGTGAGGAATGGTGAGCTTTTTGGTGGTCAAATGCAGTGCTCTGATTGGTGGGATGATCCGATTCTGACCAATCAGAATATATATTCTGTCAAATACTATAGCCTTTTTCTACGAGGTCGGATCTACAGAGGATGGAATGGGGCAGGCTGCGCGAGTGCGTCCTCACGCTCGGCGTCGTCAAAGTCATGGGCAAAGAACGTCACACAGTAGCCCACGAGCGTGAGAATACACACAAGCTGGGAGAGCGCTCGGATCTGGA
>JAADVY010001114.1:0-10094 GCA_023336035.1 Pythium plurisporium
CAACTTCACGCTCGTCACGCAAATTGGCTGTGCCACGGCCACGCTACTCACACTTCTGTGCGTACCAATGGCGCTACTCTGGTGGCACATTGGCGATCTACTGCTGCTCGCTGGAGTGAAGGCAAACGTCGCAGCCCTCTCCCGCAGCTACGCCCGTATCTGGATCGCTGGGCTCTGGCCGCGGACCATGTTCCAGTCGCTCGCCATGTTCTACCAGTCGCAGCTCATCGTCGTGCCGACCGCAGCGATCAACTGTGTTGCTGTCATGGTCAACGCTTTGCTCGTGACGACGCTGACGTACGGTTGGTTCGGGATCCCGGCCTTGGGGTTCATTGGCTGTCCCATCGGGACCGTCACCACACAATGGCTCCGCTTCGTGGGGTTGTTGCTGTACATGGAGGTATTTCGGACTCCGTCTCCCGAGTGCCGATGGAAGTTGTCACGTGAGACCTTCAGTTGGTCTGCACTGAAAAAGGTTCTGGTCACAGGTACACCGCTCGCGTTGGGGAATCTCTTTGAGAACGCGCAGCTTCAAACAATGGCGATGTTCGCGGCGTCCATTGGTGAGCTGCAGCTCGGTACGCACATGTCCATGATGGAGCTCATTTTCTTCTGCACAAGTCCCATCTACGGACTCAACGACGCGGCCGTGGCTCTGATCGGAAAGCATCTCGGTGGGAACGAGCCGTCGGCAGCGCGTGCGGTCGCAATTGTGTCAGCGAAATGCCTCGGTATTCTCCAGGTCTCGGCGTCATCTGCGATGCTGGTGTTCCGCACGCCGATCGCGCATTTCGTTTCCAATGATCCAGAGGTGGTTGCAAGTATCAAGGAGGTGATTGTGCTCGGCGCTGTCGGCTACGCATGTCTCGGTTTCTTCTCCTATGCCTGTGTGCGTTATCCTCTGCATGCGCCTGCTGAACGGTTGCTCGATTGACCTGATATTATGTGTGTAGCTTGTATTGGAGTCCCAGACGCGAATGGTTCCCATCATGGTGGCCTTCCTTGTCGGCGCATGGTGCGTCGGTGTGCCCCTGGCGTACGTGCTTGGTCTCGCGCTTGATCACAAGTCCCTACTGGGCGTTTGGGGCGGTCTCGTCAGCGGCTACCTTGTCACAGCATCGATCGGCTTTTACTTCGCCTACTTTCGCACGAATTGGCCCGAGCAGGCAGCTCTCGCCGTCGAGCGGTCCAAGACGTCGGCCTCGCCTGTCGCCTTGCCTGCCTAATTCGCTCGCGAGGAAGCAAGCTGGTCATCCAACAAAATATTCTCTATGCGTTGACGCCACGTCGCCATACGAGTGGCCGTGAACTTCAGAACACAGTCGGTGAGCCGTCCAACGTCGTGCTGCAAGCCGTCGTGTGGATCTTCGCTCTTGAGCTCGGCCGATATAAAGTAACAGGAGCGGAGAATCGTCAATGGCGCCAACGGGTCCAATTCTTGCCGTTCGTGAGCCCGTGCGGGGTGCAGCACCATGCATCCCCACTCCCGTAGATCGCATCCGGAGAATGGCTGACCCGCAAACTCGATGGGCTGCGAGATCGCACTCCACGCGATCACGACGCGGTCTCGCTCGACGTACCGGCGAAGCACTTGCTTGAGTTTGACGATTGCATTGACGCCATTCGCAATACGCTCCATGCCACTGCTTTCGACCACCGTATCTTCAATGGAAATATCCTCCTACACAACAACAAAAAAAACGGTCAGAAGACCGTCTATCCCGCAACGAGATACCTTCCAAGATCGCACCACGTTGTGCCGCTCGTAATACATGCGCGAGGGCACTGGGAGATAGTTTTTCGTGTGCGAGAAGTACTCCCACGCGGCTTTGCTCGCCGCGTCCAGCGCGAACGGCATGCGGTCGGTCGCGAAGATCTCGACGATGGACCCGCTCGACGCCGAGCGGATCCCGGCATGTGGCAGCGGCGCCGAGTCGCCCACGAGCGAGTCCACTTGCGCGTAGATGTTTTCCACATGTTGCAAAAGCGTGTGCAGCAACGCCTTGTCGTCCGCGTCGATTGTCGTCTCTCCAAATACCCGACTGGTGACGATGCCGCTGAGCCCACAGTCCTCGAGGCTCTTGGTGAGCGCCGGCTTGGTCAGAATGACCTCGAGCGACTTGGCGACCTTGAGCTGCGTCTCGAGCGCCGCGCGCAACCGCACATTCTCTCGCTCGGCGCGGCTGCGCTCGTCCCGCTGACGGCCAGCGATCTGCTCCCAGATCCCTGGCTCTCCTCCAGCGGCGGATCGAACGACCGGCCGCGTGGCCACCAGACTACTCCCCGCACGTCCTTGATGCCCACGCGCTTGGGCTTCTGCGAGCTGCGTCTCCATTTCCGCGACGCGCCGGCGCAGATACGCCAGCTCGTGGCGTCGCTCGTTGCGCGCGCGGTTCGAGTTGTAACCGGGCGATCGCTGGGGCGCCTTTCTCGTCCGCTTGTTCTTGGCCGGCACGACGACGGCGGCGGCGGCGGTCGGCGCGGAGGGGAGCGCCGTCTCGTCCTCTGTCGCGATGTCCATTTGCTCCGCCGCAGGCGAGAGAGCGAGCGTCCCGTCGGCCGCAAAGAACGTGAAGAACTGCGCCGTCGGTGAGCGCACGTCGTCCGCCAGCAGATCCGAGAGCAGCACGTCGCCGTTGGGGTCGTCGTCGCTGAGCGGCGGAAGCGCGAGGCCGCCGGCCAGCGCGTCGTCGCCCACACGGTCGAGCGCGTCGATCTCCGCCAGCAGCCGCTCCACGTCCGTCGAGTCGGTCTCCATTTTCTGAACCACGCAGTCCACCACGGTCTCCGATAACAAAGACCGCCTATTTGGCACCGAAATGGGCTAGCTCACACTAATTAGTCGCGAGATGCTCGTCCAGCAGAATGTTCTCGATACGGCGACACCATGCGGCCATACCCGCGGCCGCAAAGCCCAGCACGCAGTCGGTGAGTCGACCGACGTCGTGCTGCGTCGCGTCGTCGCGTTGGAACTGGGGCGTGATGAAATGGCACGATCGCAGCATCGTGAGCGGAGCTAACGGGTCCAGCGTCAGCTCCTCTCGCTCGGGGGGCTGTGCAGGATGCAGCACCATGCAGCCCCACTCCCGCAGGTCGCAGGCAGAGAATGTCTGGCCAGCAAACTCAATGGGTTGCGTGACGGCGCTCCACGCGATGACGACTCGGTCTTGCTCGACGTATCGCCGCAGCACCTGGGCGTACTTGACAACCGCGACCATGCCGTTCGCCGTGCGCTCCATGCAGCTGCTCTCCATGACCGTGTCGTCATCCATCGGCATGCTCTCCTATCATTTCGAAACGAGTCAGTCACTGCCACCGCTACGTGGTACCCCGAGGGACGTACGTCATTGTGTCGCTCGTAGTACGGTCGCGATGGCGTCGGCAGTAAATTCTTGCGGTGGGAAAAGTACTCCCAGGCGGCCTTGCTCACGTCGGTCAGTGCGAACGGGAGACGATCCGTCGCACAGATCTGGACGAGTGAGTCTCGCCACGCAGTGCGAACGCCCTCGCTCGGATGCAATGTCCCAGTGCCCACGAGAGCATCCACGTGGCCGTAGATCTCGTGCACATGCTCCAGCAGTCGATGCAGCAGCGCCGTGTCGGCCACGCGAACGGCCATTTGTTCCTTCCCTCGCCTGCTGACCATTCCCCGCGTATCGACGACGGCCGACTTGGTCATCAGCCGCTCGAGACGCTTGGCGAGCTGCAGCTGCGTCTCTAGCTCCCCCCGCAGCCGCTTGTTCTCTCGCTCCACGCGGAGCCGCTCCTCGCGCTGCCGACCGGCGACTTGTTCCCAAATGCCTCGAGCATCAGCTGCTCCACGGACCTCGACTCGTCCAGCCCGTGTGGCTGTGGTCCCAGTGCTTGTATGTCGCTGGGCACCACGCGCCTCAGCAAGCTCTTCCTCCATCTCGACCACTCGTCGACGCAGATACGCGAGCTCGCGACGCCGCTCCGTGCGCGCGCGGTTCGAGTCGTACCACTGCGACCGGCGAGGTTTGGCGCGCGTCGTCGGCACGAGCGTCGCCTCCGACGACAGCACCCCAACGTCTTCTTTTTCCTCCTCCTCCAATACTGCGGTATCCTCCTCGTCGGCTGGAGTTTCGTCGGTCACGCCGTCAGTCGCGAAGAACGTGACGGTGGATTCGCCAGGCCACTCGAACGGCAGTAGCTCTGAGAGAGCCACGTCCGTGTCGTCCCCTAGTGGGGCCAGCGGAAGACGCTCTCGTACCAGCTGCGGCGAGCGTGCGTCCGCAGCGTCGAGCGCGTCGATCTCCGCCAGCAGCCGCGCGACGTCGTCGTTCATTTTTCGGGTCTGGTGATGGCCACGGTGTCAGTTATTGATGGACTCAGTATACAACAACCGAACCAAGCTAATAGATCATGTCGAAAAAAGTATTGATCGGAGTTATTTCGGGGATCACGCCATCGAGAACCCCTGCACATCGGTCTCTAGCAGCGCGTAGAGGCCCCGCTGGAGGTGGGTCTTGTTCACGTACCGTGGCACGTCGAGTCGATTGAAGCACGCGTGGCTCCGCACGAAGCCCTCGTCGGCGAGCGGGCGTCCAACGAGCGTGAACGGCGCGAGGCGGCCGTCGTAGCTGGTGAGACCCTGGAAGCCGACAATCGGCACGCGCGACGAGCCCGTGGCGAATTGCAGTAGACGCTGACGCAAGTGCTCTGGCATCTCACGCACCACTTCCCAAAACCACTGGCGCGTCGGGTGGTGCCACAAATCCTCGGTGTACCGCGTGTGCCGTTCCCAGTCGTCGACATCAATGTCGTCCGAGCCACACAGCAGATAGTCGAGTTCCTCGGCGTTGAACAATGCGAGGTGCTCGAGCGGGACGACCTCATAGATGCCCTCGAGAAAAGCAGATAGTTGCGGTACCACGCTGTGGACCAGTCGATACTGACTGAGCAGCTCCACGTACTCGCGTTTGGTAGCATCGGTCACGGCGACGTCGTGGCCGCCGGACACAAGCTCAACGCTTCGCGTCTCTCCACTTGGTAACTGCTCGCACACCGTAAAGTCCAATCCTAAGCCCTCAGCACCGTCGTTTGCCACCAGCCAGAGAAGCTGTTTGTGGAGGTTCGGATCAAAAAATGCCATGTCGTGGAAACTCACGGGTTCGTCGAGGATCAGCTTGAGCAGCGCCGGCGCCAAATGGAAGCCGAGCGTATCGCCACCCAGAAGCGCACGGCCCACAAGTCTTCCAGCAGCCAAAAACAGATCATTCGCACTGTCTGTGGGAGCGTGCCGGTTCAAATAGAACCACTGGTTCTCCGAGTTGACGCACTCCAAAACGCCCGCTTTCGGATCCGTAATAGCCTTCGCCATGAGTGAGAACCACTCGCGGTAGACACCTCCAGCGTCGATGCCCGGCTCATTAATGAACATGACGCGAATTGGATCCCGTGATTGGGATGACGGCAGCGAGGCAAGTGCGACGAGAGACTCCGGCAGCATCGTCTCTCGATGGAGCTGGAAGGTCGTGATCGTCGCATCGGCCTTCGCGGTGTCGGCGTTTGGATCTTGGACACGAGTCATAAACTCGGCGACACGTGCAGGGAACGATTGCCGCTGCCAGTCGACAAGCCGCTTGACTTGGTTTGGCTCCAAAGAGGAAGATTGATGCCATCCCACTGAGAATTTCGCAGTAGGATCCGATGTCGAAGGGTCACCCAGGGAGACCTGAACGGGACGCTCGGAACCGTCAGCTGCCCCGTGGAAACGCACGACGTAGCTGCGTCGGGAGATGGACAGATCGGTAGTCGTTGCATCTCTGTACCAGTACATCTTTCCCTCAACGTCGACCTTGCGTGTCCATTCAGAACTGGCTCTAGCCAGACAGAGCAGCACCACCCACGTGAGAGCATACTCTATTATCGATCGTCCACGTGACAAACGTACCGGGGTTCATGCTCAGATGGGGAAACGCTGGTGATTTGCTTCTTGCAGATCACACAAGTGATCTTACTTGCGAAATTCTGGAACCCACAGGCACTGCAAACTGCACTGGGCTTCTGGGCCTCGCTGTTTGATGAACAATAGGCCACGACGTCAGTCCCAACGGAGAGTCTCTCGTGTGGATCCACCACACACACTCGACGAGATACGCACGATCGAATGACTTGGCGACGCGCCTCAGAGTCGCTGGTGTGCACAATGAACAGTGCCTCGTCAGGACTAGGAATCCAGAGGGCCAGACAGCAGTATAGATACCCACTCGGATCTCAGTGGCGCGTGGAACTCGGCCCACTCGCGGTTCTCTTTCGCTCGCACCCATCGACACGTACAACTCAGCACTACGGCCACTATCAAGAAGCCGACCATGATCCAGTCGTTTGGGCTCATTCTGGTGTGTGTGTGAGACCGCGTCACTTGCAATATGTTGTTCAACCTCCACAATGCCAGACGCCAGTCGAACCTGCAAACATCCCATCAGTGGATTGGATGGTGTGATCGGATTGGTCAGAATGTGGGAATGGTACGCTTTCGACCAATGAGACAGTAGAGATCGCATGCACTGGCTATGCGCAAGTCGCCATCGCATCGATTGATGGGATGGCGTGTCCTCTTTCGCGATCGTGGTCGCCTCCAACAGCCAAATCGACGGATACGATTGCTCCAGCAGACCAACACCCACTCGGTGAGCACCACAGGTCATGGTCGTCAGATGGGATGCTCTCGACGAAACAGATCGCCTAACCGAATGCAGCAACGCACGAATTGTGTTCGAATGAGGCTTTGAAGTTCGGTCTGAGACTCATAAAATAGCTAATGATACGGGCGAGGGGGGCTCTCGCGGTGGCCAAATGGATGGTCTTGGTTGGTCTGGTCTGCGCCCGCACCCAGTGCGTTCGATATGAGCAAGTTCTCGATGACCTGGTGGGCCGTGCCAACACTCGCGTCGGCCCCCGTCAGCGCAAAGTCGGTGAGCTCGCTCACGATCTCATCGTCTTCGTCGAGCGTGCTGCCACTGCTGAATTCGGGCGTGATCACGTAGCACGTCTTGAGCACGCAGTGGTCGGTCGGATCACAACTCGTCGTTTTCTTGACCAGCACGTATCCGTTCTCGCGGAAGTAGTACCCAGAGAACGGCTTGCCATCGAATTCGAATGGATCAATAATCGACGTCCACACAATGACAATGCGGTCGTTCTCTTCGTATCGCCGAAGCACTTGCTTGAGGCGGAAGAGCCCTTTGATATTGTTCGCGTACAACTCGAGGCCCAAATTCTCGACAATCGTATCGTCCGTCAGCATGTTTTGCTGTAGACCGCACACACAGAAATCAGTATCGAGGCACATACACCGCAGACAGCAACAAAGCGTACCTCGCGCACGCGTTCGTAATACTGGCGGAACGGCAGCTGGTTGTAGCTCGCAAAGTACTGCCACGCGGCCTTGCCCGTGGTATGCATGGGAAATGGAAGCACATTGTTGGCAAACACCTCGAGGTACACGCCGTTCTCGCCGCGACACATGCGTGCATCGTGATGCGACGCCTCGAGCGCTCCGATGCCGAGGCCATCAAATAGACGCTCGACCTCGAGATAACACCCTTCGACACGAAGCAGCAGTTCCTCAAAAATCGACGGATCAAAGTGGTCCGACGTGCCCGCAAAAATGCGTCGTCGCTTGTCCGACACGCACCCGCCCATGTTCTGCCATCCAATCCACAAATCAGCCCCGCCCCGCTGCGTACCACCGGCCCCATCGTCTCCCCGCACTCACCCGCATGGCAAATCGCTTGTTCAGAATCTGCTCGAGCGACTTGGCGATCTTGATCTGCGCCTCGAGCACGGCCTTGAGCTGCGCGTTCTCGCGCTCGGCGCGGCGCCGCTCGCGCCACTGGTGGCCGGCGATCTCCTCCCAGACCCACGGCGAGCGGCCGGCGCTCACGGGGCCTCGCGACGGCGTCGCCACTGCGTGCGGACGCCTCGAGGTCGTCTCGCAGATCCGCGCGCGCTTGCTCTGCGCGTGCTCGAGCTCGTGTTCCAGCTCGACGACCGTGCGGCGCAGCTGCAAAATCTCCTGGCGCCGCTCCTGGCGGGCCTTGTTCGAGTTGTAGGTCGGCGGACGCCGCGGCTTGGGACGCGCCGGCGCGAGCGTCGTGTTGGTCGTGGTCGTGGATCGCTCGGTCGTCGCGGCCAGCGCGGTCGTCATCTCCATGATCGCGGCCATGGCTGCTGGCGTTTTGCTTCGTTGGCGTGTGAGCAGAGCAGCAGCAGAGACCGTCGGGCGGCCTTCAGTTCTCGCCGTCTCAACGTGGAGGTGAGACGCAGTGCTGAGTTTCAGCCAATCAACGCCGTCTCATCGAGTGGATGAGAAGGCAATTGGAATGCCGTCATCAGATGGAACATAAAACCAGACGACACGTCACTCCAACGAGGGTTCGATACATTTTCTATTGAACCGGCGGCTGGTCGATAGTGACATTCTTAGCGAACGCCGGCGAGTGCAGTGCCGTGAACGTGCGCTGCAGAGGTGGCAGCTTCCCACCGATTCGGCGTTCCGCGGCGGCTTCGAGATCGTGTGGCTCGTCTATCTCCACGGGCGGCTCGTACGGATGCGTGGACGGATGGTACACAAAATAGAGCGTGGCCTGCACAACCGCCATGCAGAGAAAGAACGTGTTGGGCACGAACAGGATCCAGGTCTTGGTGAGGTAGCAGTAGCTCATGAACGTGGCGTTGTTGACGCCCCCGGCAAATGTCATGTGGATCGGAATGAACACGCCCGAGCGGTGCCGCAGCACGAGCCGCAGCTTCTCAAACGGCGACGTGTACATGGCCAGCGCACCGAGAATGCCAATGTACCCGAGCCAGTTGCTCACTTGGTGCCGCGTCTGGCCCGTGACGCCGAGACCACCGAGAATCGCGTACAATGAGGCCACGACGATCGCGAGTCCAAACACGGCAAAGCATTTGTGGGCGTAGGCCTTTTCCGGTGTGAATCGGTAGTAGATCGCGAGGAACGTGAGCAGCGCGAGTTCGCCCACGACGTACGTGGAGAAGATGGGAAAGTAGTTCTCGGCCATGTACCCCCACATCATCCTACAAGGTCTGGGGTTAGCATCGCGACGATGGATCGTAAGCGAGTCGATACCGTACCATGCGTGGGTGTTGCCCAGGGTGGCGACCATGGGGTAGATCGACGACACGCCCGTGGTTCGGGTCTTGAGCACGCGGTAGATCACGACCGACGGGCTCAGCATCATCATCAGCGACGTGCAGGCCGTGAGCACCTTGAAGAGATCCACGAGCCACGTCATTGAAAGTCTCGTCGTGAAGGAACCTCAGACGATTCCAAAGTGAGCCACGACGGTTGCCGGCTTCGCAGCGCGATTGCAAGCAGCGTCAAGTGCGCCTAATCAGGTTGGCCCGGTGCTGTCCCTGGATGAGGCGCAGTATAAAACAAGCTAATCTCGAGGCTGTTTTCAACCTTGTTGCCAAAGACGGATGCGCGGGTAGCCATATCGTATTTGGTAGTAGATACTACGGTCACTGGAGAGGCTCCAGGGGTGACTGGATCGGTGTGTAGAGTGGTCTGTGCTCGGCCGCATGCTTGTCTGACTCGAGATCGTCCTTGTCCGGACGCGGTCGGTCGGCGTCGTAGTCGGCTGGGAGTGGGTGCGAGCGCGGGTTGAACACCAAGTACACGACGATCTGAGTCAGTCCCACGGCCAACACAAACGCATTCGGCCCAAACAGGAACCAGTCCTGGTCCAGCAGACTGTAGATGACCCATACGCCGTTGTTGATCGCACCAGCAATGACCATGGTGATCGGAATGAACACGCCGCAACGATACTGGATCACCTTGGCGATGTCTTCAAAGGGCGAGCTGTACAACAGCACCGACGCAGCGATGCCGATGTACCCAAGCGTCGAGATCACAGCATCACGAGACTGGCCCGTGTAGCCGAGTCCACCGAGTACGGCATAGACTGTGATGACGACTTGACCAGCAACCGTCACAGCAAGCACTTTGTTCGCGTAGGTACGGCTGGTCGTGTGGCGGTAGTACACCACAAGGTACCCGACGGCCATGAGCGACGTGAAGAGGCATGACGTGAAGAGCGGCA
>JAADVY010001115.1:0-10093 GCA_023336035.1 Pythium plurisporium
ACTGCTTTGACAGTTCGTCTAGAAGCAAGCTGTGGGATGGTATCACGGTCTTCTCAGAGTGCACGGTGTCGTCGATCGACCACAGTGTGCGAACTATGCCTGACCACAAATGTGTTCGTGGTCTGTCGACACGCTAAAGCTCACGCACACTCAATGCAGCAGGAAGCCCCGGCGCAGATCTGCAAGCCGTACAATATATAGCCTATGGTCACGAGCGAGGTCGCTGCGAACGAGCAAGTGCCGAACATCGGTCCGTGCCATTCGTTTCTCTTGCAGTGGACACGACCCAATCGAGTCACCGGTACATATCTGCTGGTACAAGATCTACCGTATTTGTGACGTCTCGAGCGCGTGGCTGGATCCCGATGGTATCTGACGGAAAGTTGGGAGAGCTCTCTGGGTCGACCGCGGGAGACCTCAGCTGCTGACTGCAATTATGCAGGAGAGCAGTCGTACCGACTAGTAGGGCGTCGTGATGGATCGATCACCCAGCTGCCTCGTTTTACAGAGTGGGTATTGTACGACCTCTCCATGAGCCTGTGGTCTGTGCGGCTCCAGAGAGCACAATGGAAAAAGGTCCACCAAGTCACCCATACTGACAAAAGCCAGACTCATTGTGGCTCTCCGTATGAGCCCGATGTCAGTTCACGGATCTCGACAGCCTCAAGCCAATGGCCGATTCGGCAAGAGCCCGATTTTGCCCACCCGTCCGTCCGTCTCTTCGGGTTCAAAAGCGTCTGCTTTGTGTGTAGCAACACTACCTTGTTTTGGACCGAAAAGACGATATCAGGGCCAGGAGAGGGTCAACAAATACCACAATAAGGTAGTTTGTAAATACTAAAGAACCTATTACGTGATGCAATATCACCTTGTTTTGTAGTCAGCTCATTGCTGGACGAGACTTTGGCCAGAAGGGCCAAGGCTTGAAGTGTGTCGACAGTCCCTTGTCTGAGCTCGTCAGAGGCCCCCGCGCACAGGAAAGTCGTGGTGCTAAAAAGCGGCAGACGAGCCGTCCAGGTGTGCAACCACAGCTCCGGTTCGCCTGGCTGTTGAAGCGAGCGCCGTTCGATCGTCAAGGACTCGTCATTCGACGGTCTCGGCTGGTGACCCCACGATAGGCTCACTTCTCACTCCACGGCGGCGACGACACAAGCGGAAACCGACGATGAAGATCCCGCTCGAGCACGAACCGTTCGCGCCCGTGAACCTCACGCGCGACCAGGAGGAGAAGCTCCAGTGGCTCTCGGACGCGCTACTGGAAGAAACGCTCGCGGAGAACGACGATTTTGTGCACCGCGACAACCGCGTGCTGGACAAGACCACGTGGAAGCAAGTCATCACACGCGAGAACATCGCGATCTACAAGCGCACGGGCGGCGACGAGGTCGGTGGATGCACGCCGGACGTCGACTTGTTCGCACCGCACCACGAGCCTCGCTCGCGGTACTGGCGCTTGCCGCTCTGCGTTGGCGTTGGCACGCTCACGGGCTCGCTCGACGATCTCCTCTACGGCGCACTCGCGCCCACCACGGCCGAGTACAAAGCCCGTTCGACGTACACCAAGGACGACGCCGCCGACACGCGCGTGCTCGCGACGATCGTACGGCCGAGCGAGACCGAACCGTTGCAGTCGATGACGCTTCGGTGGACGCTGCTCTGCCAGTTCGTGCACAAGATGATCGTGTCGCCGCGCGACGTCGTCCATTTGGACAGCATGGGTACTCGGGTTTTGCCCAATGGCGAACGCATCGGGTACATCATCCACCAGTCGGTCGATCTTCCCGGATGCGGCGAGCTCAAGGATCTCGGATTGATCCGGTCAACGTATTCCTCTTGCTACATCTTTCGTGACACCGGCTACGGAGCGATCGAAGTGTACATGCGTGCGTACATGAACCCCGGTGGAAAGCTACGAGACGGCATCGCGGTGTTCTCGGCCTGCTTGGCGTTGATCTCGATCTGGCGCATGATGATCGCAGGCCAGAACAAGAAGCTCGCGTACATGGCACGCACCAATTACGCAAGCAAAGTGCGAGTGGATGTATTTGCTGCGGCAAAACAAGACAGTGCAAAAAGCTGTCCACTGTGCTTTAAGAGCCTCTCGAGTTTTCGATCGCACGCGCGGTGCGATCTGTGCCAGACGAAGATGTGCTCACGGTGCGTCGACAAGCGAAAGCTGACCCACATCCGCCGGGACGGACGACTCGTGCGTGTAGCGACCCACGTCTGCAAGACTTGCATCTCGATGGCAGGCAAGATGAGCGCGTGCGACATCGCCGCGGGCGAGCAAGTGCCCGACTCGTGTCGCTCTGTACGTCTCTACAGCAGTGCGACCTCTACGTCTTCTTCGTCCGGGAGATCGCAGCCACGTCAGTCGCCCAACTTCACGGCATGGGCCAACAGTGACAGCTCCTACCGACGCCAATCAACTGACACGATCACGTCCGAAACGACCGCTCGCGAGACTCGCTTGACAGCGCACAGCAACGCGAGCTCGACCCAGTTCACGGACTCGTTCCGGTCGCCGTCGTGTATGCGATCGTCGACGCGCAGCATCGCGACGGCAAACTCGTACGATGAAGCGGACCTCTCAGTGGACAAGTCCCACTTCGAGTTGTGGGCCCGATTGAATTTGCTTCGCGTGGCAGATGAAGAGGCATCGATGCTAACCAAGCGAAGCGAGGCGGAGGGCACAGGACTCCATCATGTGACCTACAAGAAGCTCTGAGCCAGGAAACGTACAGAATATTTAATTTATTTGGAAGTAGTATAATGAAATTTTTTGAACCGTCAAACACGGCATTGCATCAGTTAGGCGAGGCCGTGTTGACTGCGGGCCATCGAGCGAACTCTCACCAGCATCCCAGCAGTGAGCAACACAAATCAGGACCATACCGTCTCACATCGACCTCGTCGTCGCGAGCCATCAAGGAAACCCTGATCGACATGACAGCAGCTGTGAGCAACACAAAGCAGTGCAATACTGTCGGTTGTGCAGCGGGAACTTGTGGGCGTCAGGTAGTTGGTACGGTTCATCTCTGGGTCTGTGTTGTGGCGCACGCATGGATGAGCTGCAAGCCAAGCTGAGCCGACTTTGCCCCAAACACGGAAGCCAAACGGACTCATTCCCCTGAGATTGATTTTACTGTAGTACAGTAGTCAGAGCTAGCAACGATGGATATCGGTTGCTATGGGCTCTGTTGGCGTTGCCGTGCATGCTGGCTGTCAGTGCTGTAGCTCAGTGTTGGCAGCCAGGGCGTTGGTCCCCTCGGATCGCCGGCGTGTTGATTGGCCCCATCATGGGGAGCACGGCCCAACAGTGGAGACCCAACCCAACACTCGGATTGCAGAATCCAGTTGGTTCACGGCATCGGACATGATCGCGGATCGTGGAGGAGCCATCTTCAAAGCTGTACTGTACAGATTTCAAGACGCGTCGCGACGATGGGACATTGCCCACGATAGGTCGACCAGAATACACTCCAGCACTGGTGAAAATTCCAAGCAATGCTGTCGTGGGGTGAGCGCTGTGGGAAAAGAAGTCATCCATCAAAGGAATCGCTCCCGCACGCAGTGGCACTGGCCGCGTCGAGACGCCGGTCGCTCTGCAGACCGTATTGCACCTGATACTGTACCGTTCCCGATGAATTAGCAAAAATACAGTACAGTATGGTTGGCGGCTCTCTTCAAGGAGCCCGTGCCTCGTGCTGATACTCTTTCACAACAGACTCTCACAGTACCGTACAGCACGCCGTAAGTACTTTTGTGATGTGACGCTCGCAGTGCACTGGATCGAATCGATCCGATCGATGGGGCCACTGGATCGTGATGGATTCCAACGAGGTGGCGCCCATCCGCGCCAGCGCATTGCGGGAAGCAGAACTGCCACCCCTCAGAGTTTGGAATGCGGAAACGATGACGTATTGCGGTGGGCTACAAGTGATCCCATCAAAACCAGGTATAACCTATCCCCATTTCGCGACTACTTTGGAGACCGCATAGGGTTCTTTGTCGGACAAAGACCTCAGGATCAAATTCTCCCTCTCGAGAGAGACGAGAAACAGAGACCGGGACCGGTCTCGCCTCGCACGTACGAAGGTTAATATGGTGTATTACGCGTCTGCGTATGGCATGTGTCCAGTTGAGCCCAACCTTAATCTGAGTCTGATCCGATCAGAATGCATCCGATTTAGCTGTTGTTTGTTCCTTGAAGTGACGCGGCCTGTCTACACCAACCCATTCGTGTTTTTTTTTCTTCGAGTCGCAGGAAGCGAGTCACGCCGTCGCGGTACACTTCATAGGGTTCTGTCCCGGCTGTCTTTGGACCGCGGGATTGTCCACAATGCAATCAGTGGTCTCAAGTTGAGACCGCACCGACTCGCGAAGAAACGAGCAGCCAGCACGAAGGAAGCATCGTCACAACCCACCGCGCCGTGGCGGACGGGAGCCCCCACGAGATGAAGATCCCGTTGCAGCACGAGCCGTTCGCACCGCTGACGCTTTCCAGCGACCAGGAGGAGAAGCTCGAATGGCTCTCGGATGCGCTACTAGAGGAGACGCTCCAGGAGAACGACGACTACGTGGTCAAGAACAAGCGTGTGCTGGACAAAACCAAGTGGAAGCAGGTCATGGCGCGCGAGAATCTACGGATCTACAAGCGCGCGGGCAAGGGCGAGCTGGGCGGCACGACGCCCGACGTGGATCTCCATTCGACTCATGATGAACCGCAGTCTCGCTACTGGCGCTTACCGCTGTGTATCGGTGTGGGCACGCTCGCTGGCACGTTGGACGATCTCTTGTACGGCAGCTTCGCACCGACCTCGACTGCATTCAAAGTTCGTTCGTCGTACACCAAGGATGACGGCGCCGACACGCGCGTGCTCGCGACCATCGTCAAACCGACCGACAGCGACCCGTTTCGTCTCATGCTTGTGCGCTGGACACTGCTCCGCCAATTTGTACACAACCTTGGCGTGTCGCCACGGGATGTGGTCCATTTGGATAGTATGGGGACGCGGATATTGCCCAACGGCGAGCGGATCGGCTTCATGCTCCACCACTCACTTGACATACCTGGATGTGGCGAGCTCACGAACCTTGGGCTCATTCGATCGACATATACAGCAGTGTATGTGTTTCGCGATACGGGCCATGGCTCTATTGAGATGTACATGCGGGCGTACATGGACCCAGGCGGAAAGCTTCAGGACAACATCGCGGTCTTCTCGGCGTGCATGGCGTTGATTTCGATCTGGCGATCGATGATGGCAGGACAGAACAAGAAACTCGCGTACATGGTGCGCACCAACTTCGCGAGCAAAGTGCTTCCAGATATTTTCCAAGTCACCAAGGGTGGTAATCTGAAGACCTGTCCACTGTGTTTGAAGAGCTTGCCCAGTTTCCGATCTCCGTCGCGATGCGATCTGTGCCACGCGAAAACGTGTTCACGCTGTGTGGACAAACGAAAACTCACACACGTGCAGTCAAATGGGAAGCTCGTGCGCGCGCCGACAGTGGTTTGCAAGACGTGCATCACGATGGCAGCAAAGATGAACGCGAGAGACGTCGCTGCCAGCGAACAAGAACCCGATTCAGGACGCACAATTCGTTTCTACAGCCATGATACACCGTCTTCTGGAGGTTCGCAGCCGCGACGATCGCCCACTTTCATGGCATGGCTCCACCGTGACAGTTCCTTTCGACGCCAGTCCACTGACACGATCTCATCTGATACGACGGCGACCGTCCCTCACACCACAGACTACGGTAGTGTGATGTCAAGCGTGAGCATGGTCGATTCGGAGTACTCGCTGCCGTCCCCCGCGTTAAGCCAGCTCTCGACGTCGAGTATACAGATCGGAGACGTGGAAAACGAGGCCCACCTCGCTGTTCATCAGAGCCAGTTGGAGATGTGGGCACGACTGAATCAGCTCCGAATCACAATGGAAGAGACCCACGAGCTTACACAGCAAAACCTGACCGCTTGGTCGACAAAGAACGGTGATGGAAGTCTTCCCACCCACAAGGAGCTGTGAAAAATTTGTGAGAAAGCGTCGAAAACTTCTCCACTGCTACAAGGGCAGTGTTGCATCCCAAACGGTGATTGTTTACATCTTTTTGGAAGACTAGTTGGCGAGTACAGTACCGTTGGACGCTTTGCCTTCAAGCAGAACCGTCAGGCCTCAATATGAATCAGCCTGCCAATCGTTGAGTGGGAGAATATCCCAAAAGCCGCCATGACTACACTGTACTCAAACCGAGGGGATTGCTTTGTCAATTCTATAAGAGACGTATAATTTCTACATGTGCGGCGTGTGAATCGCATCAGCAGCCGGTCGAACGAGATAACTTGACCAGTGAGCTGATTCAATGCGCAGGGGATACGAAAACGAGGCTGTTTGCAAAATAAGCCCGCGTTTGATCGAGACTTACAATCACTTGCTGTTTGATACCGGTGTTTATGTTTTCTCATGGGCAACTCGCACGGCATGGTCAGCGAGCATTCGTTCTCCGGCCACAACTGAGTTGGTTCAGTACAGTCGTTTTTCTGTTGAGTGATGAGCGGTCACCTTTCGAATGCGACTGCCGACCTGGTGACTACTGGAGCCAGCCTTGAGCATTGAAGAGTGCTGACGTTGAAGTGGTACATATGCGATTCAGAGAGGAGCAGTCACAAGTTATAACGCATCCGACTCAACGAGTGACGGGTTTACTTCCGCCCACGTGAACGGACACACCACGTTAGTAGTAACCCATCTATGCGCAACGATGCGTCAGCGAGATACTGTACTAATCCACTCAAGTCGACGAGCCTGTACGGCCGATGCAACAACACGAAAAAAGAACACACCGATCGATGCACAGTACCACAAGCTCCCCCAGCCAGCTTCTGGTACTGTGCATCGGTGGAGACTCACGAGTTCTGTGGTGCTGCAAGGAATCTGTAGATGTACGTGCTGCGAGTACATCTGTGGGCTATCCATACGAGCAGACATTTGTGATGAGTTGCACGTTTGCTCACACGAGGTACTGTTAGACACGCCTCACATTGACTGTGAAGATGAGCCAGCACTGATGTGGAGATCTGCTGAGCAATTCACTGGCTGCGTATCCACGGAAACAAAGATGGCCTCGTGCCACAGTGTGTGTCTCGAGCGCTCACGGCGGGAATGAATCCCGCGCATGACCGTAGAAGATTTCATTGCGTTGCAGATCGTAGTAGGATGATCATCAACGAGCCACGCTGGACTGTTGGATTATGCGCCATCTACAATGTGCCTTGCTCGGGTGCGAGCTGGTCACACCCGAGAACTGACTGCCTACTACTCGTTCCAGGCCCAGCTCACACATACTACACGGCGTCACGAGCTCAACAAAGTTTGCGATCCGTGTCATCAGCTCTGCAGGACCCATTATCTCCAGCGATTCTCTTCAAAGACCTCTGATATGCGAGAACGGTAGACATTCGATTCGTTGTTTATCGGGAAAGAGGTAATCATCTGCACTCGGGGGACCCTCGCGAAACTGTAGTACCCACTTTTGCCGATGTGATCAAGCCTTCGCTTCGATGGACCCAGCCAAGCCTCGTTGCACCCACGTACGTACACGGAAGCGGAGGCCGCCTTCCTTCGGCACTGGGACAACGTTCCCGGTCCGGCGTCAGCCGAGGGGCACGCGGGCGAGAGCCAGGTCCATCTCAGCGGGCTCGACGCTTCATTGTCATATGGCGATGCCAAGGGCTGTCGAGGTTCCCCATCGTTTTCCAGTGCCGATCGATCGACCCATCGGGCACCGAGGTCTCAGTTATCTCGGATACCAAAACCGGGTAGATGGGAATTGTGGAGCTTTCTGAGTCCGGCAAGATTTTGTGCTTGAACAACGTATCACGTGCGGTGTTCGAGGGCAGACTCAGATATCTCGCTACCGTGTTTTGGTAGTCTTCGGTTTTCGTACGAGCAGATCAGCTGGAACCTGCACGGCTTTGTGCACGGGTGTCGTGGCCGGCGAGTTTTGCATCCTCTCGCCACGACCCACCGCCGACCCCACAGTGGCTGACTGCCTTCGAGTTGTTCCCTCTCCCTCGCGCGTCTCAGGCCATTGCGATACTGTACGTTCACCTGCCGAGGGATCGAGTCGGTCGCAGTGACGCATCCGTCGGGCTCTTCCTGCCACGTCAGAGATGCGGTCAAGAGGGGAATCCGCGTTCCCGCGAGCGGTCCCCGTCGACCGATCGACCGGTAAGCCGCACGTAGTTCTGGCTAGAAAAAAAAATTCTTTGCCGCAACACTGGCTTGTCTGTCCCGCTCAATGTGTTGGCGTGTGTGCGCTGGCGGGCACGTACACAAGCAGCCGAGTGACGTGCTACTGGTCCGTTCATTGATGAGCAACCCTCGCGTGACTGGACCGAACTCTCAACAATGTCGGGTCCCTCCTCACTTTTTGACCGTCGGTCGCTGCTCTGGAGCATCAGTGTAGGTTTTACCGGGGCGAGCACAGAAGCCGGCCACTCGCGCGCGGCAGAACAGACCACGGGCCACTCAAATCGCCAGCCTTACAGCCACACGACATCGCGCACAAATCCACACACGCGACGGTGCGGGAAGCTGCAGATCGACCGCAGTGCCGTCGTTGAAGCAGCGGTTTGTTGCCCCCCTCCAACGATCACCATAAAAAAAGCAGCACGTCAATCTCAGCCATAGCCGCACCAGCCTCAGTCTCACAATCCACAATCATGAAGCATCCACTGCCCGAGTCGCCATTCCCGTCCGTCCAGTTCTCACACGAGGAGTGTCTCTCGTTCCGGAACCTCGCGCTCTCGCTCGTAGACGACTGTCTGGAAGAGTTTGATGAGCACGTCACGACCAACAACTGCACGGTCAGCAAGCGCAAGTGGAAAGAGATCAAAGAGCTTGAGAGTGTCACGGTTTACAAGCGAATGACCAAAGAGGAGGCACGGCTCGCTCGCACACCACTCAATTCGACCGTCTCGTCGGCCCGCGAGTCCTCTTCCTCGTCGTCCTCCTCGTCGGGCAAGTCTTGCGTCACGAATTTCGACTGGCAGACGCCTCGGCTGATCGCAGTAGGTAAAGTCGTCGGGTCGCTGGACGACGTCATGTACGGAATCGTCACACCTGACAAAGAGGCGATGCGCGTCAACACGACCTATCTCGAGGACGAGTACATCGACTCGCGCGTGCTGTGCTCCATGCAATGCCCCACCGAGACCAAGCCGTTCCAGTTTCTCGGGATCAAGTGGGCGGTGCGCTCGCAAGGCACCGTCGTGAAGCCACGCGACATCGTGTTCATCGAATGCACGGGCATCAAGACGCGTGCCAACGGCGAGCGGATCGGCTACATGGTGCAACATTCGATTGACATTCCCCAATACGAGGAGCTCAAGATGCTCGGCATTGTCCGGAGTCGCCAGTCACTCGCAAGTGTCTTCCGTGAGACGACAAATGGATCCGTAGAGTTATACATGCGGATGTATACGGATGCTGGTGGGAATATCTCGGAACGTCTCGCTCTGCAGGCCGCAGCCAGCAGCTTGCTGACGATCTGGAAAGTGCCAAGCTGTGCCCACAACAAGAAGCTCGCGTGGCTGATGCGTGACTCGTCGTCCAAGCGGAACCCAAAGATCGTCGCCAAGGCCAAGTCGGAACGTGTCAAGCACTGTAAGCTCTGTGCAAAGGGTGTGTCCACATTCGGCACGCTCACGATGTGCGAGCTGTGTCTCCACAAGATTTGCTCGCGGTGCCTGACCATGCGGAAGCTCTCGTACATGCGAGCGACGGGCCAAGTCTTTAGTGTGCCCACAAGTTTCTGCAAGAACTGCATCACCCGCGGCGCTAAGACGAGTGCGTGCGATATTTCGGTCCTGGAGTACGTCCCCGATGCCCCCGCGCGTGAACCTGAGATCGTTGAGACCTCGGAGATCTTCAGCACCAACGCGGACCGACGCCGTGGTGGTGTCCGTGATTCGACGCGATCCGCGCCACCGGGCGCCGGCTCTTTCGTCTCCACACCCCTCGCCGTTAGCACACCGATCACACACGCGTTCAGTCTGCCAGCAGGTCACGTGAGCGACTCACTG
>JAADVY010001116.1:0-10091 GCA_023336035.1 Pythium plurisporium
ACGCACCACCCCAAATGGGAGGTGTACACGGACGAGCACGGCAACATGTACTTTTACAACACGCGCACGGGCGAAACGGCGTGGGAACTCCCCATTGACGACGAGGACGAGGACGACGACAATCCACCGGAAGACGAGGCGGCCGTGACGCGGCTCACAGCGGCTGGGGAAACGATTGAATCGAGTCAGCTGCGTGACGAGGACGGCAACCTGCTCGAGCTCACGGTCGTGCGGCCCCGGCACTCGCGGTACCAGATTGCCGTAGAAGTGATCGAGACCATGCTGCGTCTCATGGACGACGTGGTGACAGTTCAAGAAGACGAGTTGCTGCGACTCTCACCCAAGAAGAAGAAGAAGCGATTTGTGTCGCCCGCAGCGGAGAAGCGCGCCAAGAAGAACGACGAGAACCGGCAGAAGCGGCGCAAGCGCGAGCGGCTGCTCGCGATGACGCGGTACATGAACATTCTCGTCCCGCCCGAAGTGACGCCGTCGGCGGCACTTACCACAGAAGGAAAGCGTCCAGTCGGCGCTCTCTTCACGCGCGAGGACGCGCGTCGGTGGCGCGTCGAGCGAGAGGTGCAGCAGATCCGCCAGCGCCACAAGGCGAGGAAGCTCAAGGACAAACATCACCAGCAGGTGTACGCACGAGCGAGCCACGACCAGTTCTTGAAGCAGTTTCGTTCGGAGCTCTTGAAGCACTTTGTGGCTCAGATTCCGTGTAGTACTGAGCTCCAACAGCAGCGCATTTTACTGTTGACCTCGCCTCAGCAGTTAGCTGAGATGGATTTACAACGCAAAGCCACGCTCGAGCCCGAGTTATTGGAGAGGTACGAGGCCGAGAAACGCGACCGAGAAGAAGCGACGGTCAAGAATGCCCAAAAAGTGTTTGTGCTGGCAGACCGTGCTGCTGTCGGCTCACTCCACTTGCTGCAGACACTGCTTACAGTCTTCTCGGACGAGTGAGTTTCTTCTGGGTACGCACCTCACAGTGATTCGGTGATCTCACATGCTACCACTGTTCATGACTCTAGACGAGCCCAGAAGTATGCGAAAAAAGTGCGCGGACTCTCCGAGCTCATTACCAATGTCGATATCCAGCGCTTTGTGGTCGACTTCGTGTCTCTACACCAAGCCAAAGGCGCCAAGGTGTCGCTCCCGGATTTCCAATTGTTTGTTCAGACAATTGAGGACGTGTTGCTGCACTATGAGGGCGTGAAAGCAGCTGTGGAAGAAGCTGAAGATGAAATTGCCGCTGCGCTTGAGGCGTCAAATAAAGGCGCTGGCGGAGGAAGCTTGCTACGAGCTCGGTTGAATATGATTTCGTCCAAGAAAGTTGAGCAAGAAATGGCCGCGCTCAAGGCTACTCAGTTAGATCTGGAAACAAAAATGAAGCAAGAGGAGAAACCAGCGTTTTATGATTGCAGCGAAGAACTCTTGTTATCGATGGCCAAAGAAGAGTGGGAGAAGCATCATCAACACCGATACATTCAAATTGCTCCTTTCCTCCCGATATACTGTTGCCTTTGTCGGCGTCGCAAGTGGGAGTTGTGGAGGCTCAGATTAGAGCAAGAAGAAAGTGATTTCAGGGCAACATATTCAAACAGGTACAACTTGAAGGTCAAAACCGAGGAGTTGCGTCTCATTCGTGAGCAAGAAGGTGCTGATGAGAATACGCTACCGCGAGCTAAGCCGGAGTCGGGAGCGCTATCAGAGATAAACATATCTTCTGAAGTACACGATCATACCAGTGGTGACGAGGACGTGGGTTCATCTGCGTCATTTAACCCTCGTGATGAGGATGATAAAGTCGTGCTCCAGCTAATGCGCACGCTGGTTCTTATGACTGAGCGGATACATTCACAAGATGGCACGAAGGCGGCAGTCAAACCCCGAGAACATCAAGTCAGACGTCCTGTAAAACAAGTACAGACCGGCTCATCCAAGAGGAACACCAAGAAGAAGAAGAAGAAGCGCGCTGCCTCCCGGGAGGGTGAAATTGGAGGCGACTCGAGCGACGAATTGGACGAACTGCAGATGGAAATGAAACGATTTGAATGCGAAGACCGGGAGCGGAGGCTGATGGTTGCTGAAGACTCCAGCATGCATATCTTCCTCGAACGGAATCGACGCTCGCTGGAACGACCTCGCTTGCTGCAAGAGGATGCAGCACACAACGCATACATCCGCCTCATCAGCCACTGCATCAACCCTTCATCACTGTTATATAGACTTCAGGTCGAGAGATGCCTCTCTTTTTCCCCACCCCAGAGTCTTGTGCTGCTAATGATCGATGCAGGTGTGGTGAGTAATGATGGCCCGTGTGAGCGATACATCCTACACACAGTGCCATGTCGAACGGAGCAAGAAGCATCGTTCATATACCAGCAAGTGAAGATCACTCAAGAAAAGCTGAAGAGCCCGTTTGTTGCGAGCCCTGTGAGTGGCGCAAAGCATACTTACCAGTACTTTTCTGAATCCGGGATGCTTATTGAGTGCTGGCCCGTCGTCTTTGTTGTCGTCAAATATTTTGTCCAAGGTTCATGGAGTGAAGCGTTCCAGAGAGCTCTCGTGAACAGATCAGTTTCATCGTTTGCTCACGCGGAAGAGACGATCATCCGCACCTTTCGAGACGTAGCTGCCGGACTCGCTGCGATGCATTCGAATGGAATACTTCATCTCAATTTCAATCTAAACAACATCTATCTCCAAGAACCAATGGAGAGCGCAGCCGTCAATCAAAGTTGTATGATCCGGATCGGCGGCCTTCTTTCTTTCAAGCGCGGGTTTCATGAAGGGCACCTGCGATCGGGCGACATGGCACATTGCACAAACCCTGCAATCACTCCACCGGAAGCAACGAATGGAAACCCAGTGTCTGGCAAAGCAGACGTATGGATGTTGGGTTGTGCGCTGTACGAGGCTCTCATGATGTGGCAAAGGCACGAACTAAAACAGCTCGGCATAGGCGCAGATGCAGGTTCGGCCCCAACGACCGTGGTCCGTCTCAAAAAGCTCGCAGATGTCCTCCAAGAAATACCGTTAGCGACCAGTGGATCAGTGCGTTCCCTTTTGCGAATGCTTCTGCAGCCAAACCCCTCCCAGCGACCCCAAATGAGTCAAGTGGTTGATATACTAAGCTTCGCGGGAAAGCGCACATCATTCACATGAAAATGCCATGCAACTCGCACTTGCTCATCTTTCGCTGAGGTCGGGAGGTGTGTGGTCCAGAGGTCGCGTCTCTTCAAGATCCGAGCGACTCATCAGCTGCGTCGTCTCGGAGGGTTATGATCAGAGGCATCTTCATCGGTCGCGATAAGGGCGTCTCTTCCGGATATTACCTCTAAGTGTGACCTGCCGAGTAACTCAGTCATTGTCTCGTTGCGACTTTGTGGTGAAGAGGCGATGGCAGCAGCAAGAACAGCGTACCAACGCGAGCTCTTCCAAGCAGCACAGCAAAACGACTTCCAGTCTGTGGGGGATTACCTCCAGGTGCTTTTCGATGAAGCTGTCGATGCAAAGCAGCTAAAGGGTCCAAGCTCGCGCTCGATATCCCCAAAGGCAGCTGTCGTAAAGACTCTCCTTGAGCCAAAGTCCCGCAATACGCTTCTTCATTATGCCTGCGACAACGGAAACATTGACGCCTGCAAGTTTCTGCTCATGTGCGATGGGATGGCCGATGCATTCCTGAACGAGCCCAATGCGTTTGGCCACACACCCCTCTTTTATGCTGCCAGCAGTGGGAAGTTACCACTCGTGAAGTGGTTGATCTCGAATGGCGCTGACATCGATATGGACTACAGTGATCGGGACGACGTTGCTCCACGTGATGGAGACCTCGGCATCTTCACTCCGTTGCAAATCGCATGCTTCAAGGGCCACGAAGACGTTGTCAACTTTCTCGTCGAATGCAACGCATCGCTTGCGGGGACAGCTCGTAACGGGAAGACGCCGCTTCATTTCGCGAGCTCTCAAAACCACAAACACATCGTGAAGATATTGATGGAAGCAGGGGCCGATGTTCATGCATGCGATGACGAAGGCAAGACACCTGTTGATGTCGCGACTGCATCGCTGCTTCCTGTTCTTCTACCTGACGAGCACGGTGGAGCCTGTGACGACGAGGAGGAATCACTGGAAACGAATCGAATGGCTGCGCTCGACGACGACGACGACCAAGAGGACGGATTTGGCAATAGCAGTCTGCGGACATCGATTGAAGCCATGCGCACTGCATTTGGTGCAGATATCACGCGCCAAATCCGGCACAAGTCATGGAAGAATCGCGTGCAAGCGATCAATGATGCGACCGTGATGTTACAGAATACGTCCAACAAGAGTTTTGGGAAACAGTTTGTTGGTGGATGCGAACTGATTGTCATCGCGCTTCAGGATGCGGTTTCTCAAGTTGTCTCGAGCGGATGCACGGGATTACTGAAGGCAGTGTTCAATTCGGCTATGGGTGGAGGCATCAAGGATTTCCACACCGCGAAATTTCACCAGGACCATCCGACCATCAAGAAGATTTCCGACTTACTGTTGCTTCGAGGAGCTGGATCCAATGAAAAGGACGCGAGCGAGGCCGTCGCGTCGTTACTTTTTCTTATCTGTAAAAGCGCCGATATCACGCGGTATTTGACTCTCCACATTTCAGGAATCATGCAGTTCACGCCGTCTGCTGCTGTGGTTACGACGCCGAGCAAAGCAGGTGACAGCAACACATCTACCTCTGCAACATCGTGGCGGCTGCAGCTGGTTGCCATCAAAATTTTGAATACGGTCGCAAGCCAATATCGCCTCGACGAAGCTTCCAGCGGTCTCAACTTCGCTGACGCAATCAAGATCAGCACGACATCTCTCGAGAATGCCAGTGTGCATGTTCGGTCGGCAGCGATCGATTTGCTCGTACAGTGTCTCCTTATTCGATGTGAGCAGTCAGGTGAGTGCTGCCACTCTTCTTCATAGGTATCACGATAGGGATTTGACATTTGTGATGACTGCAGACGTTGTCGGCTCTATTGATGCAATCTTCGAGCAGATGAAAAGCTGGAGCGAAGGGATCTTTAAGCAGCACAATTTGATCCTGAAGCCATCGATTCAGGCCAAGATTAACAATGGACTGAAGAATGCTTTGCAGCAAAGCAAACGATTGAACACATCAGCTACACCGACGTCACCTGGCGGCACTGGTGGCCAAAGTGTGAAAGTAGCATTGCCAACACTAGCAGCAGGTGGTGCGGCATCACCACGCAGTAAAGGTGCCCAGAAAGACGACGATTTGCCGTACGCAGAACCTATCCAAGATCAGTTCAAAGACGAGGCTGCGTCGGTGCTGGCGTGTTTTGGTGAAAAGTTGGCTCGTTGCTTGTTTTCAAATGCCTGGGCACCTCGCGTAGAGGCACTGAGCTTGCTCCAATTTCAAGTCGAGACCAAGCACATCCAGTTCCGTGATCTGACTCGCTCGGAGGCCGTGCTGGAAGCAATGCAAAAAGCACTTTTGCTGTCGCTTCAGGACCGAGTAAACTCTGTATATGAAGCGGGTGTTGCACTGCTCATGGAGTTTGCAATCGCTTTAAATACTGGCGTGGCATCGTCTCCGTCACAAAAGGGAGTCGCCCAAGATCTCCTTCGGCCGATGATCCCACGATTGCTAACCAAGCTTGGTGATACAAAAGCACGACTGCATATAACCACGGAGGATGCGCTGCTTCTCCTCTCCAGACAGGAAGCATCACTCGGGCCGGAATATTTGGTAGACGAGATGATTGCGTGCGACCGCAACACGTCCATCCAGTCGCTTTCGCCCACGTACTTGGCAAACAAATTGACGGTCATATCGAAGCTTCTGCTTGAGTTCCGCGTCAAAGAAGACAACGACCAAGCTGGCGAACTACCCATAAAAGTTGTGTTGCAGCCGGCGCTACAAGTGTTCGAACATCGCGATCCCAATGTACGTCAAATTTCGTTACAAATCGTTGGCGATGCCGTCAAGACGGCACGTGCGGCTGCGATGCCATTTCTAGATGCGCTGGCACGAGCTTCGCGTCAAAAGATCATCGCAAAGCTTGTCGAGAAAGGCGTCCTAGAAGCAGATTTGTTAATGGATGAGGTCGACGACTTCGATATTGCCTCGAATGATCCACCACTCCGCCCCGGAACCAGCAGCGGATTTCGCCCTCCTACTGCGTCCGGTTCGTCTACAAAGCATCGACCAGCTCTCTCAAACACTTCTCTATCAGCTTCAGCTTCTGGCCAGTCAGCATCGAGCGGAGCATCATCAATGGCATCCGTGCAGGCACCAGCTCTTCCGTACGGTACAGCGTTGACGAAAGAGCAGGAAACGACGTTTGCGTGTTTGATTGAGTGTTTTGGAGAGGAGCTTGTTCGATGTCTGCTGGATAAAGCCTGGGCACAGCGAGAAGCGGCGATCCGTGAAATCGAGCGTCTTGTTGTCTGCACAGCCAACGGCAAACTGCCGGCGGACAAGGCATTAGCCAAGACGTCTGACACTCTTCGCATCTTGTCGCAATGTGTAGAGCTCGGCTTGAACGACACTGTGGCGCGAGTTTTCCAGTGCACGCTGCGTTTGTGTCAACTCATTGCAACCGAGTTCGTCGCGATGGTTCAATCCAGCGACGGTGACGATATCATCGACAGCTTCTTAGACCGAACGGTATCAGCAGCACTTCAGAAGTTTGGAGACACGAAACAGCGTCTACGCGCAGATTGCTTTACGCTTCTTTACTCACTCGCCTCACTGAACCACATTGGCCAAAAACGCATGTGTCGCATCTTGACTAGTAAGTTTACGCATCTCATGGAGGCGTCGCCAACTTCGGCTTTTGCTTCGTCACCACTGGTCGGTGCGGAACTGTTCAAGCTGTTCGCAGTGCTTATCCGTGACGCATACACAAACACCTCTTTATCGTCAGCATCGTCGCGGCCGGATTTGCAAGAGATCCTGCAATTGATGACCTCGGCTTTCGAGAACAAGCACGTCGATGTACGAAACGCCGCAATCGAGGCATACACTACGATCTACGAGGTCACGAACGGCGGTTCCAGCGTTCCGGATATTGATCTGCAGCACTTTCTCTCTCAGGTCAAGCCTGCGATTCGCGAGACGATTACACGCAAAGTGGTGCAGATTTCCAAGTTAGCACTCTCGGGGATTGGAGACCAATCGGGCGAAGCCGGCGGACACGAGATCGATAGTTCGAGACAGCAACCACTTGCACTCGACATCAACAAGTTGCGGCATGTTTGCTCCAACGAGATCACGGAATTGCTGACCTCTGCGTCTGCTGGCCAGCGCTGCGCTGGCGTCGATAAGCTGATGACTCTGTTCATCGACTCACCTCGCAATCCTCAATTCAAAGGCGCATGGGAGATTTCGTGCCTGCTCGCGAAACAGCTGCTGCTGGACGGCACACCGGGCGTGTGCCTCGCAGCGTTCCAGTTGCTTTGGCTGATTGTAGATCCACCGACACCGACAGGATGCGAGTACGCGATCCCGTGGGGAGAGTGGGGCGTGCACCTGATTCTTGGTTCGACCATTCGTAGTGTCGTGCAGCAAAGTGCCAACGAAAGCGTGCGAGTGCGGACACAGGTCAAGGCCATCCTGCAGCTCGTCGCTAGCAAGAGCTCCGCGGGAAGAAATGCCGTGTGCAATGCAATTCTCAGTGCCCCCGAACAGCGCGACATCTCCAACGAGCCGTCCAAGCGCGTGCGCAAGATCGCACTCTGTAAGCTTCGTTGGCAGTGGGTGCTTCGTCTCGAGATGATGCAGAAACTCATCGCGGACAAAGGCACCTCTGCCCATACTCAGAACAGTAACCCGGCGCCGCTTGCTCGTCGCAAGTCGTCGTCTGGAGGATCCAAGAGTGGTACGGGCGACGTGCTGAGCATCGAGAATGTTGTCCCATTCCTTGGCTCTTGCATGGTCCATCCAAGTCCGCTCGTGCGGGGTGGCTGTCGCAAGACCATGGCAATGCTCAAGGCACAGTTGTCGAGTGCAGCGGATGAAGTCACACGCTTTGTGCAACAAGAATGCTCCGCGTCCTTGCAGCGTCGTCTCCAACCGCTGCTGACGGATGACGACGACGGCGACGATAACAATACCGCCCACGCGGATCACTTCAACGCGGATGACACAACGGTCGTGCGAGGCAGTCGCGCGTCCCACGTGCGTCGCATTTCGGCCCTGCGTCCGCCACGGTCGGTTCCTGTGGAAGAAAAAAGCTTGGAGGTCGACGTTTTCCCTCCTCCTCACTCGGCGCCTGGGAAGAGCCGCCGCTCACTGCAAGCCGATGACGACGACGAGTTTGGAGACTATGTGGTGAAGCCAATGGCTGGAAAAGACACCGCCGAAGGACGTCAACAGCAGCAATCGCAAGCACCGATTTGGTTGTCGAATGCCACACAAAAGAACCCGCACGGAGACTCGGCCAAGCGCGGCGGAGCTGC
Organism: Pythium plurisporium; assembly: GCA_023336035.1. Taxonomy (NCBI): domain Eukaryota; phylum Oomycota; class Peronosporomycetes; order Pythiales; family Pythiaceae; genus Pythium; species Pythium plurisporium. Next base: position 8,464 of record JAADVY010001116.1, read on the forward strand.
AGACGGGTCGCCCGAGATGAGCCAGTTCTCGTCCTCGATCCTCGCGGTCGGTGGCGGCGCGGCGAACCTGATCAAAGTGCGTCGGAAATCCAGCATGCGAAGCAACAACGGTGACGAGGATGAGCACGCTCCGACAGCTTCAGGATCTCGTGCGCCGCGTGGTGGGTACTGAGTGAGACAGAAGAGAGACAGGCAAAGTGTAAGAGAAGTGGTGCTTTGGCTAGATATAACAAAATCACGAAGCGATCCGCTGCGGCCCCGTACAGTATCTCACTCGAGCTCAATGGGCGCGTCACGCGAGCCGCCCGTGCGCCGCTTGGGCGCGTCGTTCGTTGGTGGGGACGTGTCCCGCTTGCGTTTCGCATCGGCGTCCGAGTCGCGCTCCTCGATCGCCGCGTCAAAGCTCAGCGTCGTGAGCAGTCCAAAGTGGTCGGACGCCCACACACCATCGGCAATCGGCTCCGTACCGACCAGTTCGATCTTCTCGAACGCGCGACGCGTTTGGTGGGTCGGTGCATAAAAGTACACGCGGTCGAGGCGACTGCGGTGGGCCTTGTTGCGGATCATCTTGTTGCGCGCACCGTCGTACGTGAACCCGTTTTCGTCCGTATTGCCGGGCACCGCGAGCCACAGATCACGCCAGTTGGACGGCAGACCACGCGTCGCTGCATGCTCTGCACTCGAGCTCTGGCTCTCGTGCTCGGTTCCATCGTCGCCATCGCGCTGGGGCTCTGCGTGGGCCTCGCGCACGGCCTGCTTCTCAGTCTCGCGCATCGCGGTGTCTGCCAAAAAGCACGCGCGGTGGTACCACAGTGTGATCTCTACCGTGCGTCCGTTCGGCAGACGGTCCTTGGCGGTCTTACCTACACGCACACTGCCCTGGGCAATCAGCTCGCCACACTGCCGGCACTTGGCCCGGCCCGTCTTGGCGGCTTCGATCGTCAGCTCCTCCGCGACAGCGCGCGGGTCCAGAAGCTTCATATCACCGCGCAGTAGGTTCGTGTCCCCCATGAGCACAGCCCCGAGACTCGCGGTGTCACTCGCCACACGGTCGCGTAGAAACGTCAGGCTCTCCTTCAGCTGGGCGACGCGTGCTCGAGCAAATTGCGGCAGACTCTCCAAGTGGCTCGTGCCCACAAGCAGCTCCCGACCGCGCGCGACCTCGACGCGCATAACCAGCAGCTCGCGCCCCATCCCAGTGTTTGCAAACGGCAGCGTTTCGAGCGCGCGCACGGGCAGCGCACTGAAAAGCACGACGAAATACGCTTCCGAGAAAGGCGGCACCGTGTCGGCACTGCAGTCGTAGTACTTTGCCCAACGCTGCGCTCGCAGCAACGCCAGCGACTCGCGCGTGACTTCCTGGAAGCCCACGACCGCCGGCCGCAGTCTTTCGATGTGCGCGCCGATCGCGCGCATGCGTGCGGCCATCGCGAGCGGCTCGAACCACACGTTGAACGTGAGCAGCCGCACGACGTGGTCGCCTCTCGTGGTGGAGGAAGCCGTGGCAGACGAGACAGCGGACGCCGCAGGAGCTGCTGGTGGCGAGGCCGCGCCACTCGCACGCGCGATTGCGGCAGCGGCGGCCGCGGCCGCAGCGGCCGAGCGGCGTGGCGGCGTGGGACCCATAT
>JAADVY010001117.1:0-10086 GCA_023336035.1 Pythium plurisporium
CCCCCCCCCCATAACCCATTCGCTATGGAGTGACAGAGTCGCACCTGGCCGACATCTTCCACGTGCAGAGATCTTCCACCGAGCGATAGAGCTCTTCGCGACTCAGCGCCGAGGTCTGCTTGCAGTGCACGGCATGGAGCGCGGCCTCGAGCTTCTTCCAGGTCTCTTCCTCGAACGCGTCGGGCAGCTTGGGCGTGTTCTTGAAGGGCTTGATCACCATCTTCTTCTTGGCGCCGCCCATTTTCAGCGGGTCATTGCGCTTGAACGCAGAGCTGCTTGTGCCGCTAAAGCCCGAGCCTGAGGGCAGCCCCGTGCGGCCGTTCGCACCGGCAGACGTAGGAAACATGGGGGCGTCTAGATCTATGCGGCTGGCGGAGGGAACAGCGCGAGAGAAGGAGGTCTGCGTGGGGCAGGCGAGCCTATGCAAGCCTTCGGCGTTCTTCGATGACTCCAGCTTTTTGGTGCTGTTGCGGGGACGGAAACGGTACTAGAGATACTTGCTAAAGTACGATGTTGGTATCCAACGTGTTGGAAATGTTCACGATTGTTGAAAACATGCTGATTCAATATGATTGGTTGAAATTACTGCTGATCATATCATGAACATTAGGAAAAGGCTATCGGTACTCGAAAGTTTACAATACGGTACAGCAGTGTGATATCTTTTGACGACCTCATCGTTCCCCGACTGGCAGGACTAGCTATCTTCCTACTGGCACCGACCAGCACACGAAGACAACACCAAGGGGAGAGAGTGATCGCGACTCGCTACGCTATGTGAGCGAAATCAGTTTGCATTCCATCTTCGGTCAATGGCCTGCACGTGTGGGCACAACGGACACGCGGTGCTTGCGACACACTCGCGTGCTGTTCAAAGATGGGAAGATGCTGCCAGACTGCCTGAGAATCAGCTTCTTTCTGTTGAGTTGGGAGACTGATGTTGAGACTGATGCACGACGTGAGCTTCCCCCCCTGTACGTAGAAGCTTGCGGTGCGGTATGGCCACGCACGCAGCCTTGACCAACTTCAAGGCGTGTGTCGTGTAAACAACTTTCGAGTTGTATCAAACAGTGTATGAAAACAACATATTTAGAACTGTTGTCTTGACCAAGTTGGATAACATTTGCATCATGTTTCATTCATGTACAGAAAGTGTTCTGTACAGAACTCACTAACACAACAAGACCGGAATGGAGCCTGCTTGGCTTGAAGGACGGACACCATTCCGCAATATTGCGTGTGTATCGTGGACAATGGCGTCGCCACTCTCGCCACTCGAGCTCGAGCGCCAGCGTAGTGGCCTCTCGGCCCGCGAGCTCACGTATGCGATCCACAAGAGCAAGGCCTACGTCGAGAAGCTCGAGCGCTTTGAGCAACTGCTCACACAAGATCCAGCGTTCCGCAGCGAGGAGATGTACTACCTGCCACGCGACGAGCAGTACCGCCGCGCGATCCGCATGACTGCGCGGCTCGAGATCATCGCGCGCGAGCACGGACTCGACTATGACGACACGGAGCTGCTGCGGCTCGTGCGTGTCGGCTTCACGGGCTGCGCGGCGTCGACCACATTGCACACGCAAATGTTCATCAAGAACTTGGGGCTGCTCTTCTCGGACGAGCAGAAAGAGCGCTGGATGCAGATGGCCACCGAGTGGCGCATGGTCGGCTGTTACGCGCAGACGGAGCTGGGCCACGGCTCGAACGTGCGCGGGCTCGAGACCACGGCGACATTCATTCGCGAGACCGACGAGTTTGAGATCCACTCGCCGTCGCTGCGCTCATACAAGTGGTGGCCCGGTGCGTTAGCGCGCACGGCCAATTTCGGTGTGGTGTACGCGCGCTTGATCATCGATGGCAAGGACTATGGCGTGCACAACTTCATGGTGCAGCTGCGCAATATGGAGACCCACGAGCTCAAGCCGGGGATCACGACGGGCGACATTGGCGGCAAGATCGGCTTCCAGAACGTTGACAATGGATGGTGCAAGTTCGATCGCGTGCGCATTCCTCGCATCAATATGGGCAACCGCTTCTCGACAGTGGACCGCGACGGCACGTACCGCAAGATCAGCGGTGTACGTCAGGAGATCTTGTACTTTACGATGCTGCAGACACGAATGGAGTTTGTGAGTCTCACGGGCATGGCCCTCGCCAAGGCGTGTACCATCAGCATCCGCTACTCGGCTGTGCGTGAGCAGGGCTACGACGCCAACGAGCCCAACCCGACGACCGAGCTCAAGGTGCTCGACTACCAGTCGCAGCAATACCGGTTGCTGCCGCAGCTCGCGACGGCGTACGCCATCATGCTGAGCGGCAACCAGGTCGACATCTTCCGTCACGATCTTGCTCGCCAGATTGGAAAGGGAGATCTGTCAATGCTTGACGTCGGCCACGCCATGAGTTGTGGTCTCAAGGTGTTCGCCTCGGATGCCGTGTCCAACGGCATTGAAGTGTGCCGCCGTGCGTGCGGCGGCCACGGTTACTTGCTCGCAAGTGGGCTGCCCGTGCTTCTTGGTGACGTCGTACAAACCGTGACGGCCGAGGGTGAGAACTGGGTGCTCACACTCCAGACCGGTCGGTCACTCTTGAAAACACTCAAGACCTACCGCGTGACTGGCAAGCTGCCGAACGCGCTCCGCTTCCTCTCCAATGTCGACAAGGCCCCGCTCGCATCCGAGTCGCTCACGTGCAAGCAGCGCTGGCTCGACCCACGCGTGTACGTCGCGGCCTTTGAGCAGCGCTTCCTGTTCTTGCTGCGCGATCTCGAGAAGCGCGTCAAGTCCTCGTCGTCCATCGCCGCCGGTGTGCAGAACCACTCGGTCGCATGTTACAAACTGTCAATGGCGTACGCCAAGTTTGTGCTCGTGCAAAACTTTATCGCGGCCGTCGCGTCTCCGGCGGCCTTCACGACCGAGTCGCTGTCGAACCCCAAGGCGCTCGAGACCGTGCGTTTGCTGTGCCATCTCTTCGCGCTCACGCAGCTCGAGACCGATGCGGGCGAGTTCATGGAGAGCGGCGCCGTACGGCCCGAGCAGCTCGCGTTGGTCCGCACCAACATTGAAGAGTTGCTCCCACTGATCCGTCCGCACGCCGTCGTGCTCGTCGACGCGTTCAACTTCTCGGACCACGCGCTCAACTCGGCGCTCGGCCGCTACGACGGCAACGTGTACGAGGCGCTCTACAACGCCGCGCAGCTCGACCCCGTGAACCGCGCGTCCGACAAGATCGCGCTCGAGGAGCTGCTCGTGCCCATTCGTCGCGCCGTCCAACAGACCGCGCGGCTCTAGAGAACGTGATAAAGAGAGAGAGAGAGAGAGACGGATCTTTTTGCGTAACTGCGTGTGCGTCATGCTCCCATTGCTTGACCCTAAAGGGTCGGTGCCGTTGCGCCATGTCGCAGGGCGCTTCTCGCGCCACATGCCGCTTCCAGCCGGTGCACGATCTTTCTGGTCATTGAACAGGCTGGGCGGGCGTTGGCACACACATACGAATATTGACGCACACTTCCAGTGGTGACGCCGCCCACATGACGCCGACTTCCTCGCAGGAGACGTGGCGTGGCGTGAGTGCCCACTGGAGCAACGCACCATTTTGCCCATGGGGCAGACGGGGGATCCTCCGGTGGAGAATTTCACCCACTGGCCCATCAAAACGCCTTCCCCTCGCGGTGGCATCAACATGGGCAGACAGGTCAGTTGGTGTGTGTGGAGGAAGCGACGCCCCCTTCAAGTGTGGATCCTCTGGACGCATAATTATAACGCCATGTACGGTACCGAGAGATTACCTGCGGATCCGCATTGCATGCATCCTGAGAAGTGAACACCTTCGGAACTCAGTTTGCCACTGGAATTTCCCCGTGGATTTTGAGGAAGCGAGTTCCCAACAAGTGATATGGTGATAAGGAAGGCTTTCCACATCCAGAGCCCCAGGATAGCCTTCCTTTGTCAAAAGAAGAGAGTATATCGAGCAATTGTAGTCAGCACGAGCTCAAAATGGACCGTATCTCGATTTGTTTCCTCTGCATGTACCTGATAATGAGAATAAGCTATACAAATTACAGAGATGTGATACCCGCAAACCCCAAAAGTGAGTTGTATCGGACCAGTACTATATATACAAGAGCCTACTTGAAAGCTTGAGTCATAGTTTTGTGGATTCTAGTACATGATATGGTTAGGCGTCAGCGCCACACCAGACGGTGCGCGTTTTGTCTGGTTCCAGAGCCGACTTGTAATATAATAACTGTGGGTGCCCAGTCACAGACACGCATGGCAGAGGAGATTTACGCAGGCGGGCCACCTCGACCCTGCCAAACACGAGGATCATCCTATATCACGTTCACCAAATCATAAATAAACAAAGGTATAAAAAATGCTTTTATAATACGTTTGTATGAAATGAAGCTATATGTATAAACCAAAATATGAATTGCTGCAACGCACATGGACGCGTGCCATTCGAGCAGGCACCCACCCGCCCGGATCCAAAACCATCGCCCCTCCCAACTCCATTCGATCAATTCCCCGGTCGGCCCCAACTCCCCACTCCTATTAAGTCGAGTCGGCGCGTAGGGATCCCATCCACCATGAAGAAAAGCCCGGAACTCGGCAGCCTCCAGAGTCCGTCAAAGTGCGTACGGGCTCCTTTTCCTTTATTGCGGTGGGTCTAGAAACTCACGATGCCTATGGCCTCCCAGTGATCTGAGCGTGCCGCTCAACGACACGACGGCCGCGTCGGGCCAGCGCGACAGTCTGTCGCTCACGGCGTCGGGCAAGGCGCTGCGTTTCAGCGGCGCGCCGAGTCCCCACGTGCGCTCGCGTCGCAACACGGTCGGCAGCGACGACCTGGGCGAAAAGGTCTCCAAGATGAAGATCGCGATGGACGAGGGCAACAAGAAAGGCGCATTCAACCGCAACTACCTCAACCGTACGTACCCGTCTCCGAGCGTGTCTGGGGAAAGCGGCACTGAGTAGGGGGGATTTTTTTTTGGCTTTGTAGCCGACTTCAAGTACAACGCCGAGATGGCGCTGCGCGTCGCGTGCGGCGTCGTGATCGCGTCGTTCATTCAGACCAAGAACCCGGACTACGGCGGCGCCGGCGACAACCGCTGGCTGCTGTTCCCGGACTGGTACTACCTCGGCGGTCTCAGTTACTGCGCGGTCGCCGTGATCTTCTCGGCGCAGAAAACCGTCGGCGCGACGACCCGGGAAGTGTGCCAGGCGTTCTACGGCGTCGGGATGGCGCTTGTGTACAACATCATCTTGTTCTCGATCATCACCATGGAGAAGTCCGACATTGCGAGCCCACCCACGAACCAGACGCTGCCGGGGTTCGTGCAGATCACGAAAAACTTTGGCACGTCTGCGTACTGGGTCAACAACCACAATTTCTACACGGTGCTGCCGTGGATCATGGTGTTCACGGTCGTGATTCTCGTGATCCCGATCGAGACCAACACGAAAAAGTTTGCGCTCGGTAACAACCTCTACTTTTGTGAGTATTGTCAACTGGAGATGAGGCAGAGACTGTATGATCTCACGCGTCTTTTTATTGTCTGCTATACAGCGTTGACGATCATCAACCCAATGAACCCGCAAGGCGCCGGGCTGAAAGTGAACGGCGATGACCTGTACTCGACTGGCAACATCCTGAAGAACCTCGAGCTCTACTTCCTGGTCGGCTTTATCGGCACGCTGATCTCGTTCGTGGTCATGTTTATCCCGTACCCGGTCTTGTACGTCCCTGCCAGACTGTATGCGATTTGTGTGGATCCGTCTCACTGACGAATACTCTCGCTATGTCTCCCTCTAGTGCGATCACCAAGCTGCGTGAAGAGACCCGCAAGGCGTCGGACGATATCCTGGATCTGCTCAATATTATCATTGACTCGTACTGCTTCAAGAACAAGAACGTGGACCACATGAACTTCCTGCGCGTCAAGCTCAAGACCAAGTTTGACAATGTGCTCGCGCGCCACCGCCGAATGAACGCGCTCGTTGAGGATGTGTGGTGGGAGCAGCTCTTTGGCTTCCACGTGCTTCTCAAGTTCAACCGCTCGATGATCAAGAACTATGTGAAGCTCGTGGGCTCGCTCATCTCCGATGTGCGTACGCTCAACAACGCGATGCAGCTGGAAAAGTACGAGGCACTCCACTTTCAGTACATGAACTCGCTCCAGCGTGAGATTTACCTCATCCAGTTGCGATCGGGTGACCTCCTGAACGAGATCTCGATGAATGTCCACGACTGCGTAGAGCACATGGAACTGGAGTCGATCAAGCCGCTCGAGTCACAGATGGAGCGCACGTTGCACCGCTACCGCGCGACCCAAAACCGGATCCTTCGTACGCAAAAGGTCTCGCTGAAGGATGTGGAAGGAAACGTGCCGCTCAACCTCTTCCTGTTTTCGCTCAACTCGCTGTGCAGCACCTTGATTGACTTTGAGAAGCAACACAACGAAAAGGAGTACGACACGGGCAAGCGCGCTGGTGCGTTCATCGTGAACACGATCAAGGCGTTCTTCGACCCCAAGAAGTACAACCGTTTGACTATGGTGTCAGCTTTCAAGGCCTCGCTCGCAATTTTCGCTGGTACGATGCTCGCGGTGTACGTGTACGCATTCAGTCACACGACGCCAAACGCAGTTGCCTTCGTCATGGGCAGCCACATCGGTGGTTCCTTCAGTGTGACCATGAACCGAGTGGGTGGTGTCGTTGCTGGTAGTGTGGTGCCGTCGGTATTCCAGTTCTTCATCGCACAGGTGTGCAGCCCGTCGGGACTGGGCGTGGCTCTGAGCGACATCGTCTTGTTTTTCTGGGTCGCGGCGTCGATGTATGTTCGCTTCAGCGGCGGTTTCGCTTCCTATGCCGGCTTGGTGTCAGCTTTCATTGCCGCAGGTGTCATGCTCAAGCAAACCGACACGTGTGGCGCGTCGGGTGCGGCTGCCTCACTTGCAGTATCGTCGTACTCGAGCATGGCGCAGACTTCCGTCGGTATTCTCTTGTTCATCATTGTGGAAATGGCTCTGTGCCCCGAGAGCGCGTCGCGGCTGTTACGACAGAACATTGTTGAGTCGCTCGAGGAGCTTCAGAAGGCGTTCACGATTTTGTTCGGCCACCATCTCGCAAGCACCAATGATCTGAGTGACGAAACCATGGAAGAGGTTCGCAAGATCCTGCAGGTTAAACTCCCAGCACTTCTTGCCGAGCAGACAAAGCTACTCGCCGAGGCCAACAGTGAGCCTATGCTGTGGAAGCCGCCATTCTCGTACGCGAAGTATGAGGCTGTGCTCGAAAGCTGCTTCCGTTTGCTGAACAACAACAACGTTTTGTACAAGCTCGTGCGTTGGTATGCATACCGCATCAAGAACAAGAAGATCGACACTTCCAACACTGTCGACATTCGTGACGCTCAGAGCCACTCTGGACGCACTCTGCTTGACGAGGACAGCGCGCATCGTCGCTGGGTGAATGCTAGCAACAAGTTCCAGAACTCGGTTGACGAGACATTTGACACACTCCAGGTGCTGTTCGGCGAAGGCTTCATTTACGCTGACCAGGAGCAGACTGCACTCTTCATGCAAATGAAGGAGGCATTCCGGATTGCTGACAAGGATGGCAGCGGTGAGATCGACGCCGACGAAGTCGCTGTCATGCTGGAAGCGATTTTCGCCCAGGTCGGTGGCATGAACGAGGAGGAGATCCATGAGTACGTGGAACGCTTTATGGAGATCGTTGATCATGACAAGAGTGGCAAAGTATCGTTTGAGGAGTTTACCAAGGCGCTTGATGATGGGCTGAAGCTCGAAGTCGAAGTGTATACGCGTCGAAAGGCGAAGGCGACGGTTCTGAAGGAGAACAAGCTTACGGTCATCTCCGAGGAGCACAGCCAAACAGGCGATCGTAGTAGCCTATCGCAATCGCGTCCCACAGCGACCCCCAAGGCACACCGCCTGTCGGTGACAACTCCAAAGCAAGGTGAGGCAGCGACCACACCCAAGCTCGGCCCCCTCACGAAGCGGACATCGTCGGTACATGCACCAAGCTCTCCGATGATGCGCCGTCAGCACGACGTTCTCAACGTCTCGGATTTTAGCCTCGGAGAAATCGCTGGCGAGATGAAGTCGGCTTATGTCGAGTGGCTCATGGAGAACAAGCGCTTTGAGAAAGTTTCGATGGAGGAGCTGTTGCTCCTCAACTGTCTCGTCAGCGGCGCAGAAGGTATTGCTCGTCAGCTGACAGCGATCGAAGAAATTGTGGTTTCCCACTAACGACCGTACGCATCGTGCGCGAAATATCCATCCCAACGGCTGCAATCTTGGCAGCCAGCGGTGCCGCGAGGTAGTACCGTCCGAAAAGCCAATCTTTGTGTGTGAATAAATGCATGTGTTTCATTATATATCGCCACTCCTTAGTGAAAGTTCTAATTGCATGAAGCTTTGAAGCCAGCGAGAGCGCCAGCGCAGTCTGTCCAAGCGGGCCGAAGGACTCGCTCGAGATGCTGGGGCTGGACGACGACGGACTCCAAGAAAGTCATCGACCTCAATCTAAACAGCACCGAGTCAACAGAAGCAAGCCACTATTTGTGTGGTGTCCATCTCATCGCCCTTGACTAGTTTGCTCGCCACGACCACAACTTCGACGCATGTGCGACTACTAAATTGCGTCTGCGGCTGCACCCACAAGACGCAGTCGCTTGGAGATCGGCTCGACACTACCGAGGGGGCCGTTGCGCTCCTGGATGTCGCGTCGCACTACCCACAGCATCAGCAGCAGCGTCATGTCCACCCCCGCGGTCCCCACGAGGTACTCGTGGTCGGACAATTCGGGCCGCCGCACGCGACCAATCATTTTGCAAGTCGTGCGCCTGGCATTCTCTCGCTTGAGCATCGGTGGCAGCTCCGCCGCGTGGCGTTCCATGTAGAACAGCGCGACGCTGTCCCCGCAGTCTCCTTCTGTGAACACGCGCACGACGTCTCCGGAGATACGGTCCTGGAACTGGATCCAGATCAACGATGCGTCGTGGGAGCCGCGTACGCGTACGGTGAAGCTCTCCTTCTCGCGTTCAATGCCTTCGTACACGCGGTAGTATCCTTCAAACGACTTCTCTTCCACGCTCATGACCACGCGGCCATCGGGCACGAGGATCTCCACGCGGTACGTCAGCAGCGCGCGCGCGAGCTCATGCTTGTGCTCGTTCGTGTCCGCGTCGTAGACCTGCGTGTGGGTCGAGTGGCTCGGCGGCTCGATGCGGTACCGCGTGAGTGTGTCCACCACGAGGTCGTGCTTGCTCATTCGGAACGGCTCACACGAGCGCTGGATCGGGACCTGAAGCAATTCGGTCGAGTTGGCAGTGTTCCCCATGGTGATATCGCGCAGTGGAGGTCCGTTGCAAAGTGGCAGGGCTCTCCACTGGAACCATAACGATTCCGTCCCGTTGGTGCCGAGGGGAGATGAGTCTGGGTGACGGTGGGTTGTGTAGACTCTACAGTATGTTGGGTGTCATGCACCTATGTGCACATGCACCGGTCTGAAAGTCTCACATGTAGCCATTACGGACCAACACTCTTCTTTGTGCACTCATCTTTGAAGCTGCAGAATAGACACGGCGACACAGCCGTCTCCCACGCTGTCCACTTTGGCCGCCATGGTGTCACACTCCCGCCACGCCTCACGAGGCGATCCGGGGCTGCGTCGAGGATCGTTCACTTCCCATCTCACCTACGCCAACTCGATTTCCAACCACACAAGTGATGGCGACGGCAAACGACGACGCCTTCCGTCTCTCGCTCCCACTCATCGGCCACCCAGCAAACTCGCCCCTGGTGGTCGTTGGTAGGCAATGGTGCTTCTCACACCCGGTGATACTGAACGCGTCAGGCTCGCAGTGGCTTCGTTCGCTGACGATCAAGAACGAGACGACGCACGCCATTTTTGCTCGGATCAAGCACACCGAGTCGGCCATCGCCGACATCAACACGCAATACCAGCCGTTTGCGATCTTCCACGTCGAAGACGGCAGGACCAAGAACCAAGTGCTCACAGTACAACGCGAGGATCGCACGTCCACGTACAATGTCCACAACGG
>JAADVY010001118.1:0-10075 GCA_023336035.1 Pythium plurisporium
AGGCGGACCAGGTTCCAGCGAGAATATCCTCTATTATGTGATACCGGCTACGAGATACCGGTATCGTAAAGGACAGGAAAATGGTGTGGTGGAGTGATGTGGCACAAGCCGTGACATCCCCCACAAAAGCACACAAAAGTTCGTACCTCTCCCTGAAGGTGGCGAGCAGCTCGACTCGAGAGAACCCCCATGGCGGCGCAGGCTCTGCCACGCGCGCCGGGCGGCGCCTCCCCCGCAGCCGACCCGACAGCAGCGACGCCCGTGGTGGCGGCGCCCGTGGATCCGGAATCCGCATCCGAATCGACCCCGAAACGGCTTCAAACGAGTGGCAACACGGCCGAGACCACGACGACGACGACGGGGAGTACGGACGGTGAGACCGACGAGAGCACGACCGCCGGGCTCGAGGAGGGAGACAACGAAGGACCCGAGCAGGCCGCCGAGCGCGTGGCGTCGCATCTCGATATGCTCGCCGAGACCGTGCGGTCGATCGTCACGCGCGTGATGCAGCCCACGACGACAGGGCCATCCACTGCTGAGACGGACGCGACTGACCCTGGAGTGGTCGCTGCTGCTGATGGAGACGACCTGGCTGCTGGTGGTGCTGTGGTCCCGACCGCGAGCGGACGCACCGAGTACTCGCTCGAAGTGCGCGAGCAGTGCGTGGCCAAGCACGCGGCCGGAAGCAGCTACAAGACCATCGCGGCCGAGATGGGCATGCCCATGACATCGGTGCAGACAATCGTCAAGCGAGCAAAGCAGCAGGGCGGCGTGGTGACGGTCGCGCAGCGCGCGGGCCGGCCGCGTGTCACCGACGAGAGTGTCGAGACCACGATCCGTGCGATCGTCACGCGGCAGCCGCAGCTGAGTGCACGCGAAGTGCTGGACCAAGTGATGCTCACGCATGAAGGTATCACAGTGTCGTTCGAGACGATTCGGCGGCGCGTGCGGGAGTGTCGAAAGCAACTCAACGGTACAGTGGAGGCCTCGTCGCCCGCACCACCGCGAGCCCCCGAGCCGGCGCTGACGTTTCAGCAACAACTACGAGCCAGCTTCCAGCAACACCAGCAGCAGCAAGCGCAGCTCGGTGGGTCGGACGAGGACGAGGACCTCGACATTGACGCAGATCTGTATGATGACGATGGCGATGCGGGCGAGCCACGCAGTGGCCCGATGGACAGCGCAGCGACGGACACGGAGGCTGAAACGTCGACGAGCACGGCGGCATCGTCCACCACGAGGAAAACCGGTGCGGCCGGCAAGACGAGACGGAAGCGCGGGAGTGAGTACTCGCCCGAGTTTCGTGAGATGTGTGTGCAGATGCATGAACGGGATGGCAAGTCCTACCAGGCGATCGCTACCGAGTTGGACATCCCGCCCGATTCGGTGCGAGCGATCGTACGCAAGGCCAAACGCACGGGCTCAGTCGTGACGGCACCTCGAAGCGGCCGGCCCCGCAAGACCACGGATCTGATCGATCGCGTGATCTTGCAGTCCGTAAAGAATAGCCAGCGCAGCACGGCGAAGCAGATCCAGGACGATCTCTGGTCCATCTACCAAGTCAAAGTGTCGTGCGAAACGATCCGTCGACGGGTCCGCGACCACACTAAGCAGCGCCTTCAGATTGTCGACTCGACCGCCGTGCCACCAACGCTACCACAGGGGCCAGATCCGACCCCTGCGGTGATTGCTCCCATTGTCCCCGCCGCGTCAGCCACTGCTCCAGCGCCTGTGCCGGAACGATCGATACCGCAAATGGTACCTGGCTCAGACGTGACGCATACGGCGGTGGCAGCGACACCATCACCAGAACGAGACAGCGTTGTTCCGCCGCCAACGACACGGTCTCTCAAGCGGAAACGAACAGAGTATTCTCTCGATGTGCGTGAACGGTGTGTGGCACTCCATAACGAAGGCCTGGGCTTCCGCAAGATCGGCGAGCAGCTAAATATGCCGCACACGACCGTGCGAGCGATCGTCGAGAAGGTGCAGCGCACGGGTTCGATGCTGCCCGCGCCACGTAGTGGTCGCCCACGCAAGACAGACGAGATTTTGGACAAGGTCATTCTCCAGACCGTCAAGGCCAACGCCAAATGCTCGGCACGTATGATCCAGCAAGAGCTCGAGAGTGCATTCGACGTGAAAGTGAGTTGCGAAACGATTCGACGACGTGTGAAGGACTACATGCGACAGAAGCACTTGTTCGCCGAGTCCTCTCCACTCACGATGGTGGCGTCGGAGGCCGATACGGCCATGGATCAGTCGGACGCTCCATCGCAGCGACGACGAGCGTTGCCTCTGCCGGAGCCAGTTGAAGAACCAGTCGCTCCGCCGTCCACGGCGCTCGCGGAGCAACTCGAACTGCAGCGCCAACAGCAAGAACACCAGCGACGGCAACAAGAACAGGCACAGCAGCAGCGGGAGCAGCACGAATCGATGCTGCTCATGGCCGAGATCACGCAGCCGTTCCATTCCGTGCATCCGCACGACGGGATGGTCACATCTGCGAACGACGTGCGTGCGGTGCCGCAGTCGTTGATGGAAATGATGACCGCCGCGGCCGCCGCGGCTGCGGCTGTCTCGAGCCACCACCACCATCCGCACCAACATCTCTCGTACCAGCCGCCACCGCATCAACTACCGCTCATGCCCGTGCCCTATGGATTTGGCTTTGTGCCGCAGCTCCACCAGCCACACGCTCAGGCCATGCAGGCCATGCTGGACGAAGCGTTGAGCACGCAGCCACTGGAAACCAGTCATCCCCACCACCACCCACATCCACATCACCAGCAGCACCAGCAGGCCCCTCCCCATCACCAGTTGCAGCCACCATCGCAGCCACCTCCACCCCCGTCGCCCTCCCCCATGAGCGAGTTCGTGCTGTAAAGCTCCTTCGACTAAACCCCACGTTGAAGTCCCGCCGTATCCGGCTCTGCCCAGCTCGGTTTCGAAAACAGCCCCGTGGAGATGCTCACTGTGGACTAAAAAAGAAAGCGTGGCGTCAGCACCAACGAGGAGGATGGGGGGCTCCTCTCTGATCAGAGCGAGCGAAGCAGGTCCTCATCCACAGCGAGAAATTTGGGGGCGGGTAGATGGAGTCGGAGACGTACAGACAGACAACCAGGGAAGAGACAGCAAGAGAGACCAACACGAGGAGCTCCGTTCATCTGTATCCACTGCTTTTGGTCTCACGTGGCGTTTGCAAAGTTCCAGGTTCAAGGTCGCAAAGGCCGGCCACAAAGGTTTTGCGGTCTCGAAGTAATCCGAGACATTTTGGGTTTTGGATTGTACCATATAACACAATACAGTACATTATAGGCCCAATCAGATGTATTGTCGGGGACGTGTCGAAAAAAGATGACGGAATCGATAGGTCGAGGGGGCGAAAACGCTGGTGTATTGATCTGCTGGTGTTGATGGACGTCGTCGATTGTCGCAGTGATGCGTCCGAACAGAGATCCGGTGGCCGGAGAGAGAGAGAGAGACTCTTGAGCGAGAGGGAGAAGACCCATCAAGGATACGGGGCACCTGAGGTGATTGCGTTGAAGCCACGCCGGTCAAGTACCGTTAAATCCGATCTCGTTTCGACACCCTCATCGGACGGCAGCGGGACTAACTGTAAACAAAATGTATGATGGTGTGGACGTGGAAGATTCGCCTGTGTGGATGCACAGCGGACTTACTGTATCGTGGGTGCATGGCCAAGATGAAAAAAAAAATGCCGTCTGCGGCTTTTTATGTCTCATCCTTGGTGTGGGAGAAGCGTTTTACGTCCGTGTTCAAACTGATTTACGTTATTTAAGTCGTCACCCGTCCATGGTGTCGCGTCATCCTCCCGATAGTGAACAGTGGTCATGTCCGTGCGTGTCGTCGGAAGGTGACGCGAAGGGACTCTCCCACACGGCCCCAAGCAGTGCTGGTCGAAAACAGAATCTCCATCCCTCGGGCCGTCTGTCTGCCTCGTGGGAGGGGTGCTCACTTGCTCTTCCAACGCGGCGTTGTCCCGAGAGAAGCCGAGGAAGAAAGGACGGAGATCCGCTGTCTGTCGTCCGCCGCCGGTCCCGCTCGCCTGCGCAGTCCACCCCACCGACACACACACAGAGACACCCGCCCCGCTTCGACCGCGTGGGGATCGTTAGACGCACGGCCTGGACGCGTTCCGGTAGACGCCGTTCTGCGAACCGAGCTTTGCTAGGTGAGTGGTTAGACGCGAGATGGTAGGGGCGGTCTAAACGACACGTTAGACGCCCGCGACGCGCGACAGGGATCTTCCGTCCAGAGACTTGAAAGACTCTCTGGAACCGAGGATGGTCGCGGACGACGCAGGCATGAGGGAGGGAGTGCCGATCGTTCTCCCTCCATTCCGTCGCGCGTCGAGAGCGAACGCCACGCATGCGTGTCGCTCCCCCTCTCAATTCGTCTGCTGGGGTACTGACTTTCTCGTTCCATATGCGTCTGTGTCGCTCTGTCGCACGCGTTCGGTCGGTTAGGTTTCCCTCCCTTTTCGTCGGCGTCTATCACGGTCGCCGCATCGCGCACTCGCCAAGTTTCTCTCTCTCTCTTCGTCCAGAAGTGCCACCATGTCGCACATCGCCGCCGAGGCCCGCATGTACCGCTCGGCCACGTCGCGCCGCAAGTCGGTGGGCTCGGCCGCGATGCTCAACTCGTCGAGCCTCGGGGCCCCGCCGTCGTCGGCGCCCTCGTTCTCGCGCGATCCGTCCTCCTCGACGAGCTCGGACGGCTCGACGATCCGCGGCTCGCTCGCGCGCAACGGCCAAAGCAACAGCGCGTCGCTCACGATGCCCAACCTCATCGATCTCAAGACCATCACGGCCGAGGAGATCGAGTGGGAAGGCTACTTGTACAAGCAGCGCAAGATCGTCAAGAACTGGACGCCGCGGTACATCACGCTTCAAAACCGCACGATCACGGTGTACAAATCCAAGACCCACGCGATCGCCAAGGAGCCGAACCGCGGCAAGTGGGTCGTCCACCAGATTCTCAACACGCTCCCGTCCACGGGCTTTGGCGGCTCCAAGCTGCAACCGGATCTCATGGGCTTTAGCTTTCTCGCGACGAATGGCAATCTCGTGCATTTCATCGCGCCGTCGGTGATCCAAAAGGCCGCGTGGGTGAATGCGATGCGGCTCTCGCTGCAGCGCGCAAACGCCGAGACCGCGTCGATGCTGCCCACGCCGTCGGCGCGGCCGTCGCTCTCGCGGGCCGGGTCGGCCAGCTCGGCGCCCGCCGCGGGTGCCACCGAGACCAGCGAGGCTTCGTCGACGACCGCGACGCTGTCGTCCACCGCGAGTGCCGACTCGGCGCCGCCCGTGCTGCTCACGCGCACGCACTCGTTTGGCTTTGCGAACAAAGACGCGGGCTTTGAGTCGACGGTCACCAAGGTCTTGGGCGACAAGTTTCTCGCGGATATGTTTGACACGCTCAGCTCGCGCTCGACCGAGTTTGTCTCGGACAAATTGCCGGCGTTGCTCCACCAGCTCGCCAAGGACGTGGAGCTCTGGTTTGATCTCGAGACGGCCGAGTCGGCGCAGCCGTCGTGTGTGTTCAAGGGCGTGTACCACGGCCGCGAAGGGTTTGTGCACTTTTTGTCGCTGTACATGACCAAGTACGTGCTCGCGGCCGAGCCCGACGGGGACGTGCACCATCGTGCTGAGGACGACGACCACCACGGCTACGCGTGCATGCACCACCTCATCAACACGGTCTCGGGCTCCAAGACGCTCGGCAAGTTTGCGCTGCAGCTGTCGTTCTCGCCGGCCAAGCGCATGTCCCGTGTCGTGCTCTCGTTCCGCCAGCGCCCGCCACCGGGCTCGGGCTCGTCGTCGTCGTCGGCGTCCAAGTCGAACCGCAAGAGCGTGCAGGCCAATCCGACCGCCATGTCGGAGCACGCGGCGTGTTTCCACCAGGCGTACCTCACGAAGCGCTCGCTCGCCATGTCGTTCTCGGACTTTGACGTGGTCGGCGTGCTGGGCCAGGGCGGCTTTGGTACGGTCGTGCTCGTGAAGCGCCACTTGAGCCAGGACGAGTACTTTGCGATCAAGATCATTGACAAGCACTCGGGTGCTGAGAGTGCATTAAAAGAGCGTCGCATTCTCAGTGGCGTGCGTCACCCGTTCCTCGCGTGTCTGCGCTTTGCATTCCAGACGCAGACCAAGCTCTACCTCGGTCTGGACTACTACAAGGGCGGCAACCTCTACTTGCACATGCACACGGCCAAGATGGACCCGACGGTCTCGATCAGTTCGGGCCGTCGCTTTGACGTGGAGCGCTCGCGCTTTTACGCCGCAGAACTCGCGATCGCAATCTCGTACTTGCACGCGCACGGTATCATCTACCGTGATCTCAAGCCCGACAACATCATGCTGGATCGCTACGGCCACATTCGTCTCGTCGACTTTGGTATCTCCAAGCAGCTGCGGTCCGACGAGTCGGGCAACGGTCTGTACGAGCCAACGGGCACGCTCGCCGGCTCGCCGGCGTACATTGCGCCCGAGCAGCTGCTCACACAGAAGCCCCAGTACGGCATGGCCGCGGATTGGTGGAGCTACGGCGTGCTGTTGTACGAGATGCTTACGGGCTCGACGCCGTTCCACGATAACAACGTGTCCCAGATGTACAAGAAGATCCAGACGGCCGAGGTCAACTACGATCGTCGGCCACCGATCGACGAGGACGCTGTGGATCTATTGAAGAAGCTGCTGGTGCGTGACCCGGCCGAGCGTATCGGCGTGCACGAGCTCATGGCTCATCCGTTCTTCAAGTCGATCGACTGGGCGCGGCTCGAGGTCAAGGACGTGGATCCGCCGTTCATTCCACCGACTGAAGAGTTGATGGCGAACGTGCACGACCACTTCCGGAATATGAAAGTTGAGGAATCGATCGGCGAGATGGACGTCAAGACGGGCAAGAAGGGCACGACGCTGAACCTCAAGGACGAGTCCCACTTTGATGAGTTTAGCTTTGCGTACGACACGACGCGTGCGACGTTTGACGGTCTCTCGATGGCTGACGACGGCTGGCTCATGCGGCAGCTCGCCGAGGGTGCGGCACTGCGTGGCCGCCTCGCAAGCGGTGGCGAAGAGATCGAGTGCTGCCCGCCCGAGGACCATGACCACACGAGCGAAGAGGACGCCACGCACAAGGTACCACACGCGAACCTGAACGCTCAGGACAGCGGCTCGCACAGCGGCAGTGACGGCGACGACCACAATGTGAGCGGCGCCAAGCAGCAGCTCTAAGGCCACTGCTGCCCACTTTTTTTTCTGTCCGTAGAAATGGACCACGGACTCGATCCCTACCAACTGATGCAAACGCCACATTTTTTCAAGTCCGTTTTACAACCAAGCGGAAGAACCAAACAAGACGACAACCGAAAACACCAGCTCACGAGACTCCAAGCTCCCCAACTGTATCTTTTTTTTGCTTTTGGTAAGTACAAAATTTCGTGTTTCCACCATTCGTTTTGCGGTTTCTCTTTTGTCTCAATCGGCGGCTTGCGGCGGCGCCATCATCTGCCGCTCGACGAGGTTCACGACTGTGAGTCCGGTGGTGTGTTGTAGCGGCGGTGTGGCCGTGTCTTTCATCGAGATCCGCAGGAATTTGAGGATCATTTGGTGCGACGGCTGCACGCTCGCCAACTTGAGCGAGGCCATCTCGGCGAGCTGCATCGCGTTCATCTTGCGGTTGTCCTGCACGAGCATATCGGCCCCGGCGGTCACCAGCAGCCGCACGATCTTGACGTGGCCGTAGTAGGCGGCGTAGTGAAGCGGGGTGAGTCCCTCGAGCGTGTCCTGAACGTCCAGCGAGGCCCCGTTGCGAAGCAGCACGGCCACGATCTCGTCGGTCCCGGAAAGTGCGGCCCAGTGGAGCGCCGTGCGACCGAGATAATCCGTCTCGTCCACGTCCTGGTCGCTGTCGAGACACCACTGGAAGGTCGAGACGTCGCCGTCTTTGGCGGCCTTGAAGAACAGTGCGAGCCGTCCGGCGACTGTGACTTCGCCCGACGCCTTGCCGGCCGTGACAGCGATCTTCTTGAGGTTGTGGCGAGCCTGCAAGTACCGGTGGGCAGCCTGGGCGTTTTCAGTATCCAGCGAGACCTGGCGACAGCACACGAGACAGACAAGCACGAATCCGCAGACGACAAAGAGAAACGGGGGAATGCCCGAGAGCACGAAGAGCGCGAGCTTGGTCTTTGGATGGGACGAGGACGAGAGCACCAACGCGATGAACAGGAAGAGCAGACTCGGCAACACGACACAGGTGAGCCGCAGGCAGCGACTCCGAAGACAGCAGAGCAGCGAGTCGATGCACGTGGTTTGCAGGTCCCGCTCCGTGTGGTCCAGGCCATGGCGTTCCTGGAACACGGCACTTTCCAGTGCATCGGCGGCGGCGTCGTCGTTCACGGTCACAGCCCGTGAGTTGCTCGTGCCCGAGCCCCGCTTGGCCGACGTCTTGGGCTGCTGCGGCTTCACGGAGGGCGTGGACGGAGGAGACGTGGCCCCCATTGCGTCATCCGGCAGCGTCCACGAAAGAAGCCTCTGTTTGGGTTGGTACCATAGGGCAACCATGCAAGCGGCAAGAATAGCTTGCTGGGTAAGTGATGTCTTTGGGAGCTGCTATGAAATACTAATTCTGCTGTGTTCCAGGACGTGGGGCGAGGCGGCTCATGACGCCTCGAGGTGCCAGGCGTGACCTGGGACGCCATGCCAATCGACAGCGAATGGACGTGGCCACAGGTCGTTTCGTGCTGGGCATCACGATGCCCAGGACCACGCAAGCTCGGCTCTCCACTGCCGTGAGAGCGATCTACTTCATACAAGATGGATCACCAGGCCATCCGATCGATCGTTCCTCGAGGTGGCAGATGAAGCGACCGAACTGGACGCCAAGCCTCCTCGAAATTCGAGTCGAATCGTGCAAATGTGGGTTGGCTTCTCTGTCTCAATCAAAGTGGGAAAGGCGCCACGACGAGCAGACGGTCATCTGATCGAGTCGGAGGTTCGCATGAGATCTTTGCGGAGGCCGCGAAACGAGTCGGAAACGTCTGCGACAAGGAGCACGCCAAGCAGCACTTTCTGCGTGGCGGTCGTTGGGGGACGTGGTACCCGGACGCCAATCGGCTCAACAGTCATCCACACAAAAGACGGACCACACGAGGAGACGAAGCACTTGTATGGCCGGCAGCAGACATGGCACATGATCCCAGCGGTCGTCTGTCGCGGAGGGAAAGATCTGCAGGAAAATGCCGAGCAATTCGCACGGACGTTTCGGCTTGGATCGCATCGTACGCGTGGCAAGCACAAGACCAAGAGCCACGGGTCGCCCCGCTGCAGCTGATCGTGGGACGGACGCTCGTAACGGAGACGAGGGAGGATGCTCGACGTTGGTGCAATCCCCCAGGTTGTGCCCGGCAAAGTTGGGCGACAGAAACGCATGGGAGTCGCAGTTCTTCCGTCGCATTTGAGCGGATCTGGAGTCCAGATTCTCGTCGCAAGAGGAAACCCACGCGGCTGGAAGTTGGCGACGGTACGATGGCACAGGTGCTGGTTTCTATTGGTCTCGGTCGTGAGAGCAGTGGTAATGGTGTGTCTGTTGCATGGTCAGGTAATGTCCGCTTCCCACCAATCAGCCGGGCAAATTGCATTCAACTCTTGCTGGACCTCAGCAGGTCATCGAAGGCACAGCATCGAATGTTCTTTATATGAGAGCTGTCTGTGGTGGATTGCAGCAGGAAGATAAACGAACGCTTTGATGGAGGTTGTTTGGCGTCGTCGAAATCTGTCCGTCTACTACGGCCGTTCTTTGTGCTGGACGACATCAGAAACGCCATCGATCTACAGATTAAAAGCTATCAGCGAAATCGCTTTCGTGAACAGAAGACGCGTTGCCCTGCACACAGCGGCTCATGCGATGACGCGGATTGCAATCATTTCCACTGTGGCCGACGTGGATCTCGACGGCAGAAGTTACGGCCCAGAGTACAAGGAAAGCCCGAGCATCAACCCCTTCGAACAAGCATCCCACGCAAGCGACAGAAACGTTCTAGAGCAGCTGC
>JAADVY010001119.1:0-10074 GCA_023336035.1 Pythium plurisporium
AGGCTGTAGCTTCTCGCTCGCTACCTATAGGAAACTGACACCTATCTCAGTACATACAATATCGCGCAGGAACATCAGCGGCAGCTCCACGACCGCGCCGCTCGCGAAAAGCGCCGCGTGGGGGCGCGCGACGGCCTCCAGTTCCCCCAGGTACGCATGCCGCGCCATTTTGGTTGTTCTCGCTCTCATGCTCCCACAGCCACATCCTGGCACCCAAATCAGTGTGGTCCACATGGATGTGTGACGTGTTTAGTGTGCAGCACATTATGCGATGTTGAAGCCAGTCGGCCAATCAGAGCGTGCGCATTTTCTCTGGGTGATCGATCCCACGTTGAAGGTGTTGGGATAATCATCAGCACGGAGGCTTCCAAACCATGAAGACCGAGACGACAAACGAGACGAGTGTGGTAGCGGACGCGGCGGTGCGCGCGCGTGACGCGGTGGCCGTCGGTCGCCAGATGCAGGCGATGCTGCGCGAGTACACGCAGCTGGAGGCGCGGCACGCGGCGCGGCTGCAGGCGCTCGCGCAGCGTATGGGCGACTGCGTGGACCACATGCGAACGCAAAGTGCCCACCACGACGACGAACAAGCCGAAGAAGAGTTGTGGGCACGGCAGGGCCAGTGCGTGGCCGTGATGGACGAGGTCGTGACGTTTCTCACGCGGTTCGCGTCGATGCATCGCCACCTGAGCGACTGCCTCGCGAGCGATCTCTTCGACGAGTGGAGTGAGGCGCTCGCTGTGCAGGAGACGCGTGTCGATACGCGCACACCAGAACTAGATGGTGCGCAGCGTGAATTACAGGTACGTAGTGAGAGATGACCGTGAAGCGGGAACCAGAACACTTATCGTGTCGCTATGCGTTCTTCAACTAGGAGGCCGAGCGAGCGTATCAGCAGGCCCACAGTGCGTTCCAGGCCGACTTTGACAATGCATGCGCATTGTATGCAAGCGCGTCGAAGCGGGCAGGCGACATGAGCGACGAGCGGCTGGGACAAGACGTGCGAGCTGAACTCGCCTCGCTGGCGGCGAATAGTGAGGTGCACAACCTACGGACGCCGTCCAAGGCAATGCAATACATGGGCTCGATCGCACGCCGCTTTCGTGTGTCATCGGCCACTAATGGAGACTACGACCCCCACAGCGGTGATTCGGCTCGTGAGGTAGCAACAGCCATTCTAAAGGCGGAGCTTGAACGCCAGGGCTGCCAGTGCGCCTACCAGACGATGAACAAACTCAGCGTGCGTTACAAGCGACTATGCGATTCGCTCCTGCAGGAGTATCGATGCATACAAAGCGAGTGTCTGGCGAGTACTCGGACCAGTATTCGCAAGCTTGTGATCCACGTGAGCGCATTCACATCCAATCTCCAGGTGCGGATGCGTTGAGCCTCCGTTCGGCTGGCGACCCGAGTACTGACCCCCTCTTTGTTGATTTGTGCCCAGTATGACGCAACGCAATTGTTCCAGCAAGTCGAGGCACTTCACGCTAACGAGGCGAGTGATTCAAATGGTCAGCATGCACCCTTTCCCGCCGTGCTGTCGGCTACATCGTCTTCAACATGCCCGTCTCCTCCTCAGGACGTACCACTCACGCTGGAGCATGTCATTCGTCGACGCTTCCCGGTGATGAACGAACGGCCGAAGCTGCTGAGGCACCAGAACGCATGTCATATACTCGCTGTGTAGCAAGAGAGAGATCTGGAGATGGTGTTGACACTCGCAGCTAGCACTGACGGAGCTGCGTCTGGGGTTTTCACTTGATGAGCAACTCGAGAGTCCGAAGGAGAGAGTTCTAATTTTATGCATCAGTGTGGTATTTATTCACTGGCTTGGTTTCTTGTGGGGTTGGGAGCGTGGCATCGCCCCAAGATTAGCTGGTCGGTGTAACCTCCTTGGAGGTGTTACAGCGGCATCACGGTCTCGATTCCTGTCGGAAATCTGTCGAGTTGCCCAGCGTCGAGAGCGACGTCTCCCCCAAGAATGCCTACTGAGAACTAACCTTCAACTCCGTCTACCAGTCGACCCATTGAGCTGCAAGCATGGCGGCGGTCGATAATGAACTGAAAGCACCCATGTCGGATCTGCAGCAACGAATACAGGACCGCAAACGGACCCAGCTCGAGCTGATTAACCGCAAGCTCGAGCGCGAAAAACGCGCGCAAACGGTTTGATTGTCATTGTTGAACTTGACTTCTACCCGCGTCGGACTAACCTGAACCTGCTTGTCACACAGACCAAGGGCGCCGAGCGATCCCTCTTCATTCTCACACGCGAAAACCCTCTGCGCAAGTTCTGCCTCCTCATCGCCACCTCGAAACTCTTTGACGGATTCATCATTTCCGCGATTGTCGTCAACTCGGTGATCATCGGCCTATCTGACTTTGACGTAGTCGACGAGAAGCTCAACCCGGCTAGTAATGGCTTGGCATACGTGAATGGTGAGCTCGTGCCTACCTACTCGCTGCGGAACGCGATCGTGGAGAAGTCGGAGATACCCTCGACGATTCTCTTCGCATGTGAAGCGGTCATCAAGATTATCGCGTTCGGATTCGTTGGTGGACACGGCACCTACTTGCGTGACTCGTGGAACCAACTCGATTTCTTCGTCGTGCTTTCGAGCCTCGTCGGTGTGCTTCCGTCGATCCCGAACGTGTCGTCGATCCGAACAATCCGCGTGCTGCGACCGCTCCGCTCGCTGTCGATGATCCCAGGTATGCGGCGACTCATCTCAGCACTGCACAAGGCGCTGCCGGCTTTGGGGAACGTGTTGATCCTGCAACTCTTCGTGTTTGCGATTTTCGGCATTCTAGGGATCCAACTATTTGGTGGCAACATGAACCGACGGTGTCGACTCACGCCGTATGCCATCAAGCTCCCGCTCAATGACACGACACCGATATGGCCGGTACCAGAAAATTACCTCTCGCAAGTGCTCGCAGATCCGGAAGCGTATCGATGTATCCCAGGTGCCCCGATGCTGGACGACGGTGACCCCAACATCGATCTCTTCACCAAAGAAACTTCGCCGTGGAGAACACCGCAGGACTGTTTCTGGCCGATCGATACGACGGACACACTATTGTGTGTCGTTCCAGGTGTCGCAGGAAATCACGCCTGTACCAGTGCTCAGACGTGTGGCTCTGACTATGACACGTACGGAAACCAACGCTTTGCGTCTTTCCACGTGATGGATGCGGCGCTGTACACAGTGGATCTCAACTGGGGGTACACGAGCTTTGATAACATTGGTCAAGCGTTCTTCACGATCTTCCAATCGATTACACTCGAAGGCTGGACACTTATCATGTACATGGTCATGGACGGCGGCTCGCCGCTTGTGGGGGCGCTCTTCTTCGTGACGCTCATCATCTTCGCGTCTTTCTTCGTTATGAACCTCACTCTGGCTGTCATCTCCGATGAATTCAACATCGACGACGAGGATGATGCACCGCCCCCCACGGGCGTGGAGCAAAAAGCCATGAGGCTCGCGGCGGAGGCCCGCCAAAAGCTCCACACGCAGCGTGAGAAACCGCGATACCCGTTTCTGTTCAAGATCGTGTCCCATCCCGTATTCGGCAACTTCATCATGGTCGTTATCCTCGTCAACACGGTTGTGCTGTCGCTGGATCATCACCCCATGCCGCCCCAGCTCGATGCCGATCTGGAGATCATCAATTTCGGGCTCTCATGTGTATTTCTCGTTGAGCTAGTCTTGAAACTCGCTGGTCTCGGCTTTCGTCTCTACGCACGAGACAAATTCAACCTGTTTGATGCCTTCGTGGTCACGATGAGCGTACTAGAGACGATAACATCACCGCCCTCGTTTTTGACCGATGACACACAGCGGCGCAAGGGTGCAGCCTCCGCTCTCCGCTCGTTCCGCTTGTTCCGGGTCTTCAAACTGGCACGGAACTGGAGCTCGTTCCGTGGTCTCCTCGAAATGATCGTTCGCGCCGTCGCCAGCATCGGCAACTTCGCCGTGCTGCTCTTCCTGTTCATCTACATCTATGCGCTCATCGGTCTTCAGTTCTTTGCAAACACAATGCGGTACGATGCCGACGGATACTTGATCCCAGGTGACGGCGTCGACTTCTGGCAGGGAGATGTAAGTGGGTGACGTGGATGTTGTCCTACGATCACGCAGGGATCTTACGCATTGTATTATGTGTCAGCTTCCGCGGAACAACTTTGATTCGCTGCTCTGGTCGGCTGTCACCGTGTTTCAGGTCATCACGGGGGAGAACTGGAACAACATCATGTACGACACTATGCGCGGCAACGGGTGGGGCGCATGCGTCTATTTCATCAGTCTGGTGAGTATCCGCTCTCTGGAATATATAAAGTGTATTGCCAACTGGCTGACACAGCACGCTCTCTGCAGGTTGTCTTTGGAAACTTCATTCTCATGAACCTGTTCCTCGCGCTGCTTCTCGACAACTTTGACGACGTCGGCAACGAAGAAGACGAGGCCCAGAAATTGGAAGATATGAAGATGCTTGCGATGCGTATGGCATCGATGAAAGTACTCCCAGCGAACGGGTCGACGAGACTCTTGTTGCAGCCGAAACAACTTACCATTCAGAAGTCTCAGAAGATGATCCGTGCCAAGCACGAACCGTCTACGACTGACGAGAAAGATGCCCAAGCCATTGTGGAAGACGAACCCGTGAACGCCATCGACCTGGATCATCTGAACGAAGAGCTCGCTCGTGAGCTCGATGCTCCACGTACTCGGCTGAAAGAACGAAAAATCGGCATATCCAAACCCCCACCGGACCCACGCAACAGCCAGGTTGCTGCTCTCGAGAAGGCCGGCTTCAAGAATCGAATTGAGGCCGTTCCAGAGGCATCTGTGGACGAGAAACCACCCACAGACCGATCCTTCGAACTCACACCACCCAAAGGCAAGCTGTTTTTTCTCATCGACGAGACGAATCCGATTCGCCAGTACGCGTACCGGCTTATCATCCACCCGTGGTTTGACTCGCTCATCCTTGTGTTGATCGTGGTCTCGTCGATCTCTCTCGCTCTTGACAATCCACTTGAGCGTCCCGATTCGCAGCTCAAGCTTGCGTTGGCCAAGATGGACACAGCGTTTGCATGTGTGTTCATGGTAGAGATGGTCGCCAAGATTCTCGCCCTGGGACTCATCGCGGACAAAGACGCATATCTTCGCAAAGGATGGAACGTCCTGGACTGTTTGATTGTCATCTCCTCCATCATTATGCTCGCCGCGGAATCCACACCGAAGATCGACAGCAAAAAATTCAAGTCGCTTCGATCCTTGCGAGGCCTTCGCACATTCCGTCCGCTGCGCATGATCAGCAGAAGGCCCGGACTTCGACTCGTCGTCAACGCCCTGTTCGAGGCCATTCCCAAGGTGATGAACGTGCTCTTTCTCTGCTTGCTCTTCTACTTCATCTTCAGCATCGTTTCGGTCAACTACCTCAAGGGGCTATTTTACGCTTGCAAAGGGGACGTCTTCAGTGCACTCAGTGGGGACCAAGTCGACTTCCTCACTCACCCTGTGGCTCCATGGACTGCACTAACAGATGATCAAAAGAACTGGTTCGTCAACACCACTTGCGAGGGCTTTACCACACTCTCTGGCAAAATCACTTCCCGCTACGTGTGTGGCTGTTGGGGTGCTGACTGGCTCCCGGTGCTCCCAGAGAACTTCAACAACGTCGGCAACGCGATGCTCACGTACTTCGAGATTTCCACAACAGAAGGATGGGCAGACGTCATGATGGCTGCTATCGATTCCACGGATATTGATATGCAACCAATCCGTGACAACAACGAGGCGTGGGCCTATTTCTTCGTGTTGTTCATCATGGTCGGCAGCTTTTTCGTGGTGAATTTGTTTGTCGGTGTGATTATTGATAACTTCAACAAGATGAAGGAGATGATGGGAGACGATTGGATGCTCTCCGAAGAACAGAAAAAATGGATCGAAGCTCGGAAAACGGCGTCACGCGTTGTGCCAAAGCGCCGCATGACTCGTCCAAAGCACAAGCTGCGTGGATTGGCGTACGATCTCGTCAAAAAGCGTCGATTTGAATGGTTTATCATTGTGTGCATCGTTGTGAACACCGTGCTTATGGGTGTGCAGTACTTTGGTCAGCCCACGAAGATGATCAACACGATCGGCGTTATCAACGAGGTTTTTGCGGTGATATTCACCGTGGAAGCTGTTCTCAAGGTCACTGCGTACGGCCGGGCATACTTTGACGACACGTGGAACCAGTTCGACTTCTTCGTCGTCTTAGGCACGCTCTTCAGCATCTTGATCGAAGCAATGACTGGTGCCTCTGTGCGGTCGCTGGCCATGCTCGTGCGTGTATTCCGAGTGACACGTGTCATTCGACTGATTAAGGCTTCGAAAAGTATCCGTCAGATCCTGCTCACGCTGTACATCGCCCTTCCAGGACTCAGCAACATCACGTCCATTTTGTTCCTGATGCTCTTCATCTATGCGACCATGGGCGTGCAGTTCTTCGCCAAAGTGAAGCTCGTCAACAACATTAACAGTCACGCAAATTTCCAAGACTTCTGGACGGCGTTTTTGTTTCTGCTCCGAGCAGCCACTGGCGAAGCGTGGGATAGTTGCATGCACGACTTGGCCAACACACAAGACTGCGTCGATGATCCTCCGTACGACGAGAGCATGTGCGGCTTCAACAACATCGAGGGTTGTGTACCACTCAATGGCTGTGGAAGTCCCATCGCATTTCTGTACTTTTGCTCGTTCACATTGCTCGTGACGTACGTCATGCTCAACTTGACGATTGCTGTCATTCTCGAGGGTTTCTCGCAGTCGCAATCCGAAGACGAGGAAGAAGAAGAGCCACTCTTTGAACCGGAGATGCTCGACGAGTTTCAGCTGAAGTGGGCCGAGATCGACTACAATGCGACGGGGTTCATGCACGTTCGCAAGATCCGCATGCTAATCACATTGCTGGAGGAACCACTCGGCCGGAAGGATGTGCTGACGGACAAGAATGCCTTCATCATATACATGAGTACGTGTGGATTGTTCGTGAGAGGCTGTTGTCGAACAACGGGGTTTACCTTGGTGTGCGCTATCGCGTTTTTGCTTTAGGGGGGCTCAACCTGCCAGTCTATGAGGGCAACACGATATATTTCCGAGACGTGTTGCTGGCGATGGCTCGCGAGCTGGTCAAGGAGGTACGAGTGCTGTGTCGTCTTCAAACAGAAATACGGGGTTCTCTTGACTAACATGCGTGTCAACCACAGAATGTTGCCGAGGACCCAGACTCGCTGAGCGACTTACCGATGCCAGGTGATATGCCCAGCCGACTGTTCATGGACTACCAGGTGCACGAGTACTACGCCATCCGCGTCATCGAGAAGCGCGTGCGCGAGTGGCTAGACGAGAAGCGTCAGCACGAGCAGAAGGCTATGGAAGAGTACAAGAGCAAGATCAAAAAGCCCAGCGGACGGCCCAAAAAAGTGCGCGACGCCCGTGTGTACACCATCGGATAAGATCCCCATCATAGACACCGCACAGAACCTGTCAACGTGTGGAGCTGGTTGCTATTGAATCATTGTGCCGATCAAGTCGTGTGGTTTTGTGTGGTTAGACCGACTGCATCTATCGTCGACCACCGCGTGCGCGGCCGCCTTCACGCCCTCTTGCGCCTTCACTGCTTCCCTCTATACGTCCCACACCCACATCCACTCAGTTCCTAGATCGCCCGTCTGCGATAATTGGCCCCAGCTTTCGTACCTTTCCGGAAGGCCCAGTCCACATGGATCTTGCTGCCCAGGATCTCCTCGCCGTCCATGCGCTCGATCGCGTCCTTGGCGGCCTCGTACTCTTCAAACTCGATCAGCGCGTAGCCCTTGACAAAGCCCGAGCGGCGATCCAGATTCATGTGCAGGTTCTTCACGGGCGCGTCCTCGCCAAACGCGTCCAGCAGATTCTCCTCCTGGGCCTCCTCGTGGACGCCCGTGACAATGAGGATCCATCCTTCGACAGACTTGATCGCGCTGCTGTGGTCGCTCTTGAGCTTCTCGAACACGCCCTTCTCGTCCGGATACCGCTCGGCGTCCATCGCGGCCGTGCCGGCGCCGCGGCCCTTGACCACGCGCCTTCCTGAGCTGCCCGTCAGCTCCACGCGACGCGAGGCCGCCGCGCGGTCGCCGCTGCCTCGCGAGAGCGTCACCTGACGTGGACGGTCTTCCTCCTCCTCCATGGCCATCGCCGAGTCGCTCTCATAATCCACTTCCTCCGCCATCGTTTTCCCTTGGTTGGTGCCTGTGTGGAAACTTGCGGGGGAAAGAACTAGGGGGTGCGCGTACAGTGGTGAACGTGTCCAAGTACGATTGGAAGTGCAAAATTTGAGAAATCGAAAAATGCATTCTTGGTGCAGCGGTCGTTAATCCTCGTATGTACAACGCACACATAGATAATACTCTGTTTACCAGCCTCGTTCCTCCACGTGTAGCACAACCCTTTCAAACGAACACCTCGTCCTGGCTTCATTCTCTCACTCTCATGCGGACACGAGCCACAGATCACCCGCCAGCATGATGGTACGTGTCCTGCAATTTCCCCCCACTTTACGAGGCCGTTCACGGCTTGGGGATCACCTTCTTCGCCGCCGTCACGTTCAGCATCGTTGTGGTCGTAGTACTGGTATCGATCTCCTGAAGCCGAGTCAGCACCGGGGCGAGACGGATCGTGAGCTTTCTTAAATGTCTTGCCAGATCTCATTAAAGGTCGAAGCAGTCTTGGCTGAAAGCCTCATGTCAGACGTTCTTTGATCGAAAGCGTTGAAACGAGCGCTCAAGAGGCTCACCTTGTTGCACGGCGTCCGCAATCTTGTTATCCTGCTCCTCGATCAACTCAGCCTTCAGCGCCACGTCGCTCGCTCGCTCGGCCGGGATCACGATCACGCCGTTGATGTCGCCGCGAATGATATCGGCGTTGCGCACGACGCAGCCCGCGACCGTGATGGGGCAGCCGACATCCACGACCGTGGTCGCGCCGCGCTGGCCGTGCACCGACGTGCCCTTGGCGAACGCCGGGAAGTTGGCAGCACACAGCTCCCCAACGTCCCGCACGCGTCCGTCCGTGACCACGCCCGCCACGCTGCGCGCCTTGGCCGCAGTCGCGAGCAAGCCCCCAAACACGGCGGTGGTGGCGCCTTCTGGCGCGCTGATAACGATCACCTGGCCCATCTCGGACGTGTCGACATAGCTGAACGGCAGCTTCTTGACAGCCGGTCCGTTGGACGGCATGACCTTGACGGTCAGCGCCGGGCCGCAAATGTTCATCGCGACTGGATTGGCGTAGCCGCGCACGAGATCGACGTCGACGAGGTGGCCCTGGATCTTCATCTGCGCGAGCGCGTCGGCGATGGCGCACGTGGAGAGCTTGGCGAGGCGCAGGAGAAGGTCCGGTTCGAGCGAAATCTCCGCATCCAGCATACCTGTGATGAGATGATCAGCCTTTTTGAGCCCCGTGAGCACATGAGGATTCTGCGCGGCGTACGCACCCGCAGCGCCCGAGACGGCGAGCGAGGCCGCGGACACGGCGGCGGCGGCCGCGGCCATGGACGGCACGCTCGGCACGCTCGCGGCCGCGGTTCGCTGGTTGCTCTGGAAGGTCGGGCTGCAGCCCGTCTGCTTCAGGTGCTCGGCCAGCCGCGTGGCGTTGGACGCATACTGCTTGAGGCACTTCTTGCACTCGTAGCGCACGAGCCCCTTGCCGTCCACCGGCTCCAAGCGGTTGAAGTAGTCATAGACATTGCTCGGCTTGCGACCCATGGCGGCGGCGGTGTAATATTTCCCTGCTTTCTTTCTTTGCGGCGGCGAGTGGAATTTTATCGCAGTGCAAGGAATCCCATACAGCCGACGGTTTGTTTTCCAAAAAGGGAATGCAGGAGAAGCTTTCGACGGATGGCCCCAACGAGAAGGGGGAGAGAGGGGAGCGAAGTGAGGCGTTTTTACCCACGCTCGTAAAAAACGGTCCGTAAAAAACCTTGCTGAGGATGGGTTGGTAACTTACATGGGATCGGTGAAGGTAACTTATTGTAAACTAC
>JAADVY010001120.1:0-10063 GCA_023336035.1 Pythium plurisporium
CCCCCCCCCTTCTCATTCATTTAGACCCGTACGAGATTGCTTGATCAGCTCTTGTGTCTTTTTCGTGACGACCTCGAGTGCGTCCTTGGCCTTATCCGTGTCGTCATTGAGATCGTCGAGCATCCTGTGGCGATGGATAGATTCTGGTTAGATCTCCACAAGAGACCATGAACTGAAGATCGGAGGGACGTACGCATTCTGCGACTCGAGCTCGGTGCTGATCGACTGGCTCATGTCGCCTAACCGCTTGACGGCCACATGCAGTTGGTCTAAACTCTCGTCTTGCTTTTGCCGCTCCACCTACAGATCGCACCGCAAGACCGAACGCATCAGTATCCGTCGTTAGATCCGTCACTCCGTTAGACGCACCTGTTGCTGCTGACGCTCGCGAGCGACGTAGTCGTCCTCATGGTCGTCAGGCTACGGAGGCATAGCCACACCCGTTTAGTCCTCTACGGTTCGTTATTCCACACACTTTTACCCACGTACGTCGTTGCTGATCTTGGCGTAGTTGGACGGCTTGCCCGAGGGAAACGGTCGCGACGCCATGGGTTAGACTTGCTCGACGCTCACGTCAACAGATCGAAGCGGGAGACACTCGCGCTTCTTCGTAGAGCTCCCGTAGAAGGGAGGGGAGGACCACCAGACTCTCCTTCCAGACCGGGGCAGCGAGAAGCTCTCGCTTCGTGCACTTCAGGTTCTTGTCGGTCAGCCGGTCAAACTGTATCGCTCCTCCATGCTGGCCTATTTTTGAGTTTTTCTAGAACCCTGTCACCTACCCCTTGCAGCAGCTTAGTATTTGGACCAATCGAGTTTGAATTCCTGGAATTTTGCAGACGAGTTTCCTGCTGGCGAGCTGCAAGATCGGGCCAGCCATCATGGCCGCATCCAACGTCGCATGGCAAGTTGCTCATCAGTATGGCGCGTGGCCAGCCGGTCCGACGCACAGCGAACTCCTTGTGTGTATCAACAAAGCCAACACGAACGATGGGAGTGAAAAAGAAAGCGTGCTGTTTTACTCACATGCACCCGGGTGGATACAGAAGAAGAGAAAGGGGAGGGAAATGGAAAACAATAAATACTCGCATCGTGGGGGCGTGCGGACGCGGCCGCATCCACCGCGTTGTGGATGGCCACATCCACACGTCTTCTCTGGACAAATCTTCTCTGGATTTGGGGCTACACACGGCCCAGGGCGCGTTGCGTCGGGTACTTCTTGTCGCACGACTGACAGAGAAACAGCGGCTCGCACGTCGCGTCCAAGTGGCTCGCCGTCGCCGAGCACAGCGCGCAGTGGACGCTCCAAAAGTCCGAGTCCCCAAACACGCCCATGTGGTGGGAGATGTCGCTCGTGCTGGACGGACTGGGCTTGCGGATTGCATCCTTGGCGGTAGCGGAATCGGCCGTGAACGTGACGGCGTCGGCGGACGTTGGGGACGTGGTCTTGACGTGGAGTCGCTTGGGGTGGGCCAGTTTCGCAGTCGCACGCGGCGAGGTCTTGGCCGTCGGCGGCTGCTCGCTCTCGACTGCTTTCGCCGTCGTGTTCTTGGCCGACCGTCCGCGCGGCGTCGGCGTCTTCTTCCGTGGGGACGTCTTGGCCTCTAACCATCACACACAGCAACGAATGCCGGTTAGTCCCGTATGCACGCCAAACACTAAACGATATGATCCAACCGCACCGCTGGTCGTCGCACGCTGTATCCGCTTTCGTGGGCGCTTGAGGTCGTCGTCCGAGCTGTCGCTCGCGGGCGAGTCGGCGCCCGACTGGTCCTGCGCGGTCGTGCGCAACAAAAACGCCAACTGCTGGCGCTCGGTCATGAGGCTCGGGTCCATGTGCAGGAGGTGGTCGTCGCCCAAATTGTCGTCGCTCATGGAGCGTGTCCGCGCGTGGCCGCCGTGGCTGTTGCCGTGGCTCGCGCTCGTGGGCAGCGCGCGCGGTCGCTTCGCGCGCATCATCGTGCGATTAGTCGTTGGGAGGAAAGAGCAAGAGTCCGCGGGCCAAGTGTCACCGCGACGCGTTCATCCAACGGCGGCGGGTTCTCTGGATGCGGGTGCGGAACTCTGGATGGAAGGTGGGCTTCTCCGGTCGGTGCGCAGTGGTCCGGACGGGTTGCGCGTGCTGGGAGACTTGTGGCCGGCCACAGTCGCTCTCTGGATTCTCGTGGGGCTCTTCCGACCGTCCGGCGGCGGCAGGTTGCGTCCGTGTCTCCGCTGGCGCCACTCCGACCTTCTTTCGCGAGCCACCGCCCGCACCCCTTGCCCGTCCAACAAAAAACCCAACAGAACTTGGTCTTTCAACCCCACCGCGACCGCTCCGGCCCATCCGCCAACAAATCGGCGGGCCCATCTCCGGATAAAATCCAATAAAAATCCATCGAAGCCAAATCCTGGGCCCCACTGATTGGCCAACGAGGCGAATTCTAGCCAGCGAGATGACGCCCACCAAAAGGAAACCCGACCCGACCCGAACACTCGCTTGGCGATCAGGGTTACGAATTTCAAAACCACCTCTTCTCATTCGTTCGGTGCATAATTCTTCCGATTCGATCTGCTGATTGGATCCCCTTCAGTTATAAACACAGATCAGGGGTAGGGCGCGTTTCCCAGAGCGACAGGGGCACAAAGGACACCCCTCTCCTCTCCCCTTCTCGTCATGACCATTTCTCATATCTGATGTAGCCATCTTTTTACAGAGAGAGAGTGTACCAAATCACCGTGGCGCGTACACCTTGCCGTCTTTGCCCCGCAGCAACCCGATCTCCTGCTTGAGCGCGTCCACCTCACGGGCCTGCAACTTGACGATCTTCACCAGTTTGTTGCGCTCCCGCATCTCGCGCTCCTGCTGCGCCGACTCGTCTTGCAGCAAACTCGCCCCCACCGACGCGTGGTTGAGCGCGTGCTCCAACGCCACCTGCCGCGCGTTGAGCTCTGCGAGCCGCCCCAGCAGCGCCGTGTTCTGCTCGGTGGCCGCGAGGATCTGCCGCTTGAGCTGCTGCTGCGACTGCTTGGTCGTCGAGAGCGCGCGCTCGGCGTCCATCTCTTTCACGCGCACCTTGGCCTGGAGCTCGCCCACCTGCGTCGTATCGCACGCCTTGTCCAGCAGCTCCATGTCCACGAGCTGCCCAAACTTGAGCAGCTGCAGCTGCTCGCACTTTTGCTGGATCTGCGCGATCTTGTCCTGCTGGATCTTCTTCTCCTTGGCCAACACGTTTTGCTGCTTGTGGAGATCTTTGAACTGCTGCCGAAGCATCTTGTTCTCGCGCTGCAGGCTCTCGATCCGCTCGGCCAACGCATCAAACGACGCGACGGCAAACACGAGACTTGTCTGGGCCTGCTCGGGCAGCTCCCACTTGCCTCTGTCGTTTGCAGTGAGGCATCGGATCTGTTGTTTCGAGAGTGCAACCACGACATCCAGCTGGTTGAAACGGGTCTGCTTCTCGCTCTGGAAGGCCTGGATGTCCTGCTCCGTGGCCTGCAGCTCCTTGTCGATCTGGCGCTGCTTGGCGACCTGGCGGTCGTTGCTCTTGCGCAGCTCCTCCACGGCCTTGGTGAGTTCGCTCATCGCATCATCGACATCCGCGCGGCGCTCACGCAACGCCAGCACCTTCTCGTACAGTTGCAAATCACACCCCTGCGGACAGACATCATCTTCGTCGTCATCGTCATCGTCATCGTCGTCGCCATAGTCGCTGTCGTCCTCATCCTCGTCGTCGTCGTCGTCGTCGTCGTCGCGGCCGCCTCCTTCACCGTCGTGCGCCGGATCGCCATCGCCCCCATCGCCAGTACCGTCCTTCGCACCACCTCCTCCTGCGCCGACGGGTTTCTTCTTCGCGCGCTTGATTTTTCGTTTGAAGATCTTTTGCAGTGCAGCAAAATGCGGGTGCGGTGCAGACGACGCGCTGCCCCCACCACCGTTCACGAGCGTGAGAAATTCGGCTTGAATGGCCTTTTCCTGCTTGCTCCACTCTTCGACTTCTTTTTTCTTGTTGACCATATTCTCCTGGATGTCGTTGATCTCGGCCACGATCATCGCCTTCTCGCCCTTGCTCTTCTCCAGCTTCGAGCTCAACAAGTTCTCGCGGCTCTCAAACTGCTCGAGCAGTACAAGCTCACTCAGCAGCGTGAACAATTTGAGCTCGCACTGCTTGAAGACGACGTCCAAGTGCATTTTCTCACGACGCAAGTGCGCGACGGCGCCGTCGAATGCTGCGATCTCCTCACGTTGCTTACGCTCGAGGCGATGGATCTCCTGTCGCATCAAGTACTCACGGATCGCACGCTCATCTGAGTCGCCCTTGGAGGTCGTTTGCTGTGGGTCCGGTTCAGGCACGGGTCCCAACTCATCGACGGCGACATTCCGGACGCGCAATGCCGTTATGCTCTGGCGTCCGGGGCCACCTCCATTGTCCATGGACGATGCACCAAGACAGCGCGATACAGCGGCAATGTTGCGGTCCGTGAGCTCCACACGCTTGCCGTCGATCTTCATCTCGCTCGCCGCATTGCTCTGCCGGCGTCCACTGGGTCGTCGTTCGCTTTGATCACCCATGGATGGCTCAGACTGCGACGGGATGATGGCGTGAGGTCTCACGGTGTGGTCCTTGAGATAGAGCGCAATATCCGCGTCGCTCACACGCTCGCGCTGCTCAGGCCACTCGCTCAAGTCTACCTCTAGCGACGGTGCGATTGTTCCTATCTCGCGGGTGGTGCCGAGCCACGCCGTCAGTTGCTCGATACGCGCCTGGTCACCTCGCATTTCTTGCAGCAACAGCAACTTGAGCTCACGCAGCTCCAGCACTTTGGCGTTGAAGCTGAGCTTCGCCTCGTAGATGTTCTCTTCGAGCAATGCCATCTGGCGGCGCTTCTTGGCGGCGTTGACGCGCTGCGCCTCGGGGACTACATAATTGGGGGCGGTCTTGAGCTTGTAGTCCCCCATGTTCCGCTGCGCGAACGCAATGGCGACGAGATCGCGCGGATCGTCGGCATTTTCCCCCGGTTTTTTCGCCATCCACGCGTTCAGTCGCTCTTTACGTTCGGCGCGGAGACGCTTGCGAGCTTCAAACCCATGGACCGATGCCCCAGTCGATGCTGCTGGATCGATATGGTGTCCGGTGGCACCGACCGCTGTTGGAGGCGGAGGGAGCCCGGACGTCGTCAGCGTCCCGCGTTCGATGAGCTTTCGTTCTTCGTCCTTCAACGGGAAAGACTCGTCGAGCTCGGCCCCCTTCACCATGATGTGTAGCACTGATGGCCGGCGCGGCACGCCAACCGGTGCACCGCCGCCAGCTACTGGAGCACCATTCACGACCAGCGAAGCAGACGAAGATTGCTTGGCCGTGTGGACTGCATCATTGAGATGAATCTCATTCAGTCGTTTCTGTAGAAGCGGCGACATCTTCATCGTTCGAAAGCTCTGAACGCTCAGTCCACTCGCGAATGCGTGGAGCGTAAACAATTCGACCGCGAGCTGGCTCACGTACATCTCGCGCATCTTTAGCAACAGCAACTCTT
Source organism: Pythium plurisporium (assembly GCA_023336035.1). Lineage (NCBI taxonomy): Eukaryota > Oomycota > Peronosporomycetes > Pythiales > Pythiaceae > Pythium > Pythium plurisporium. Next base: position 5,512 of record JAADVY010001120.1, read on the forward strand.
CGCGTTCGACTGCAAACGCCAGCTCTCGTTTGACTTCTTCACATGCCTCGTCACCTCGTCTTGCAAGCAGCTCGCCGTAATCCAAGTCGATCTCCCATTCGTCCTCATCCAGTCGGTTCTCAGGCGCGTAGCTCGCATCCAAGGCCTTGAGTTCTTGCAGCTGCTGACGCATTTGCTGGAGCACGTCTCGTGTACGGTCCTGTTTGGACCGCGTGGACAGCGCTCGTGCATCCTCCTCACTCTTGCGCTTCGCATCTTCGATCGTGTATGCATCCTGTGGGTTCTGGATATCGGGTACTTCGAGCAGCGAGAGGACTTGTTGCGTATCGTCAGGACCGGCAGCCGATGGCGCGGCGGCAAGCGGGAGCCCCAGTGTGCTGTTTGAATCCGTCACTAGGCGAACGACGCCATTGAATACCTCATCGTCTTTAGCCACGTTGCTTTCGGCGTCCGATCCGTCCAGCTGAGCCTCCATGTAGGCTGCGAACGCCTTGGCGCGTTGGAAAGCAGGAAGCATCGCCAGTTCGTTGGCCCCGCCACCTGCAACTGCAGAGCTGCCACCGCTGTCGTCGCCGTTGTTCTTGGCCTCATCTGCCGCGGCCTTGAGAAGCATGTCCAGCTGTGCCTTCTGTTTCTCCATCGCCTGCTCACCCACGATGGTGGCCTCTGCGACCGCCTTCTCGAATTTCTCACCCAACAACCGCGCCGCGAGCTCCATTTTCTCATTGTGCAACCGTGAGATGCTCACGTTGCCGTCCGCGCCGCTGACCACAACGAAGGAATCGTCGAACGATAGCGCGACGTGCGTGAGCCCTTCCTGGAAGTGCGAGCCGTCATGGAACTCGCCCGTGAGATATGCATGCGGCTGCGGCTTCGTGCGTACGTGGAATTTACCGTTTGCGAGCCCGGCAAGTATGTATTTACGACTGAGAGAGAGTCCAAGAGATGTAACCGAGGTCGTCGACTCGGTCGCAAACTCGCGAACTGGTGTCGACTTCCCCCACTGGCATAACACGACCGACGACGACCCCCCGGATGCCAATGGAGCCTTGATACTGACGAGAAGCGTATCGTTTGTGTAATAGCACGCTGTCCACGCCTGGAGAGCAGTGGTGCTGCCGTCGGTGTTGTGGAAGTTGGTTCGGATTGCATCGTCTACGACCGGGTGACCATTCGGAACTCCAAAAGCCTCCAGCGACGCCAGCTCTTTCGTTGACAGTGGTCGTTGTCGCTGCAGCGTTGAAAACGTGCGACTGGACAACTTCAGCTCGTAGGTTTCGCTCTCCTTAGCGGCAGCTTCATCAGCTCTCATTCCCTCCGGAGAGCTTTCGTCATTGCTCTGACTCCGCAAGTCTGCTAGCGCCTCCAGCGAGCCGTCCATCGGGATCTCGTACTCGACGATGACGCCCACGTCCGTAGTGAGTAGCAATGCCTTATCGTCGTCCCGCCACACAATCGATCGGATACCACCATCCACTTTTTGGAAGCCTAGCGGAATGTAATCCGGTGGAAACTTGGCAAACTTGGATGATTTCACACTGGGAACAACTTTGAACAGGAAGATCGTCGCATCCGCACTCGCCGTCACGAGGTATACGCCTGAGTGGCTGAACTGCAGAGCTGATACACGCCCAGAGTGCGGCTTGAAAACATTCGTGCGCACGAATGATTGACGAGCAAGATCCAAGAGTAATACACGGATGAGACCGTCGCTGAATCCGACGACGACCTGGCGACTGCCTGTGCCGGAGGCATTCGTGGGCATCGCAGCAGCGCTTGGCACCCACGCGATCGCTGATGCGGCAGCGGTCCACGGTACCGGCGCACCATCATTCTCATCTTTGCCGAAGACTGTCGTCGAAGCAGCAAATAGACAGACTCGCTTGACGTAATCCCACGCGCGAACAGTGCCATCGTTGCCACACGACACCGCGAGGTGCTCATACGGTGAGCAGGCGACTCCCGCGGCACGGCCTGCCGGGTTTTCGACGTAGTCCATGATGATCTCGTACGACTGACCATCGGCATTGGTTGTCGATGGATCCAGAAGAATCAGCAAGTGGATCGCGCCATCCACGCTTTGGATGAGGTATCGATTGTCACCACAACGCACCACGGCGCGGATGTCGAGCTGTGGCTGCACGAGCACGTGGCGCTTCATCGGCACCAAGGCAAACTGCTCATCCGGGGGCACGTCCGCCTTGTCGATCGCGTCAAAGCTCCAGAATTTCACCGTGCCGTCACTTGCCGCCGTCACGATCTGGTTTTGTTCCGGCTCATATTGCACGACGTGGATGCTCCCAGTGTGGGGCAGATGCCGTCGCGACGTCATGATCTCGCACTTGATAAAGTTCCCATCCCACAGTAACAGTACACCGCGCTCCGTACCCGAGAGAACTTTCTTGTCCGGCAGCACGCAGAATGCTTCAATGTCACTGAGTTCGCTCTTGCCAAACTTGCCAATGTCGCCTTGCAGCTTGAGACCCGTGAACGTCGACGCCATCTTCCAGAAACGGATGTGACCGACGCCGCTGGTTGTGAGGAAGCCGGCATCGTTGGGGGCAAACCGAACGCTAAACACTTCCTGACCAAAGGCCTTGCATCGCAAGATCGTCTGCTGCTCTCGCCAATTCCACACCGTCAAGAGGAAGTCTGGCGAGCCACCGACCGACGCCAGTGTCTCCCCGTCCTGACTGAAGCTCACGCTGCTGTACGATAACTCGGTTCCGTTGCGCAGAACGCGACATACTCGACATGCTGGGTACTGGTACACGCAGATCGATGGCTTGATGCCTTTCTCAGCCACGGCAAAGAATCGCCGTGACGGATGGACAGCAAGCGCGCCGATGCCCCCGCCACTCGTTCCGAATAGGTACTTGCGGTGCGAGACGTTGGAGGCTTCTTGAGCAGCGTCGGCAGTAAGTGTGAGAATCTGCACGGTGTTGCCGGCTGCGGTGAGGATGATTCCGCCATGAACTCCATCGTGTGGGGGTTCGAGAACGTGCACCAAGTGGTGTTTGCCCTGATCAAGGCCGCACATGTCGCCAAACACGAGGTGGTCGCGCGAGATCTCCCACGGCTGCAGCGGACGCACGAGCTCCGCAGCCTCATAGGTAGACGACTCATCGAGCAGCGGATCGTTAGCGATTGACACGATGGCTGAGGTTGTTGGACGAGAGGCTGATCCGATCACATCGGGTTCGTAGTCGCCTTCGTCTCCCTCTTCGTCGTCTTTTCGGCCATTTCCCCTACCATTGACGCGGGCAGCGTCGTCTTCAGCTTCATTGTCTTCAGCTGCTACGGATCTATCATCCGTTTCGATCTCGACGGTCTGCTCTTGTGGACTGACTGGCTCTGCGCGCACCTCCTCCTCAGTGGCGAGCTCCAGCGCCTCCGCGGGCTCGCTGCTTGGGTTGCTCATTCCTGATCGGGTACTTGTGCACCTGCTACAAACATGCACACACCAAAAGACACTCCACTCGACGACTCTTCACGAGCAGACGCCGCTTTTCCACGATCGACTCTTTAAACACACAGATTCGGACGTGTATAATACGCAAGCACTATAAAATAAGCTGCACAAGATATGCAGGCACCTCACCTTCTTGTAGTCATCACTCGGTCCGTGCAGCGTCGAGCAACATGTTATTGTAGTACTGCGCAGCCATTTGCAACCGGGAGTACGCCTGCTGAAGCTCATGCAGCTCGCGCTGGAAACGCAGCTCGTCTTCTTGGATCTTACGTTCCAACTCGCGGGCGGCATTTTTCGTCGCAGCCACACGCTGGCGAGCGTCTGAGTAGGAACTCTCCAGCTGTGCGAGCTCGTCCTGCGCGGCCCGCAGCGCCTGGTCCGCGGCCTGCTCTTTGATCTTGGACTCTTCCTTGAAGTGCTCAAAGTGCTCACGTTTTTGCTCCGCGAGCTTCTCGAGGCGCTTGCGTTGCGAGATGATCTCCAGCGCCTGGCGGCGATTCTCCTCGATTTCCTTGGTCTGGGCCTTGACCTGTTCTTTGGCGTCCTTGCACTTTTTCATGTCGCCTTCAATCTCCTCCATCAGCTCAATGATCTTGACCACGTCCTTCTCGGACCGCGCGAACGTGTCCGAGTACATCTTGAGCTCGCGCAGCCGGCGGTCCATGGCATTGAGCTCTTCCTTGGCATCCTCAAGATTCACGGCGATGGTGGCGATCTCCTTCTTGACGCGCTCGGGCGAGTTGACGATCTTGGAGTGCAAGTCGTTGATCTGCTTGTCCGCCTCGATCACATTGAACGTGTACGACGCCATCTCGTCCTTGAGCTCCTGGTACTTGGCTTTGATCTCGTTTGTCTCGTGCCGCATCACGGCCTGCCGCTTGTTCAACGCATTGATCTCGTTCTCCAGTGCCGCGTTCTCGGCCGTGAGCTGCTGGATCGCCGGCTCCTCGGCCACCTGCTCACTCTTCAGTTCCGCGAGCTGCTGCTGCAGCATCTCCTGCTCCTCCTGCAGCGCCTGCTTCTGCTTGCTCAGTGCGTCCTATCACCATACAAAAACCATCCCCATCAGCATTGCACTCC
>JAADVY010001121.1:0-10060 GCA_023336035.1 Pythium plurisporium
AAGCACACCAAGTTCGCCAGCTTTCAGCGACAGCTCAACAACTTTGGTTTCTCCAAGTGGACCAAGACCCGTGCCAGTGTTTGCACCTTCAGCCACGTGACACTCGTCCAGTGCAAGCCGAGTGAGCTACCCCAAATGCTCGTGGCATCTTCATTCTCCAATAGTCCGTCAACCGGACTCTCACTCAAGCGTCCGCGAGGCGATGATGTTCTCTCGAAGTGCTCGAAGAAGATCAAAAACTCCACGATCAGCCAACAATATGAGCGCGAGTCGATGACCGAAGTGTCGGATCTGCTGGCGCTCGACTGGTCCATCCTGAGCACAGATGACTCATCGGTCGATCTATCCTTCGAGAACGACGACAGTGTCGGGCTTCCAATCGAGCTATTCTTCCCGGATCACGACGTCGATGGTCTCTTGGACCCGCTGCCGCTGAACGAGGCTGCCGAGTTGGACGTGAGCGAGTGGCGACTTCTTGCGGAATGCTTAGCGTAGATGGAGATGGTTGGGGGTGTTTCAAAGCAGACTAAAAGGCAAAATCGAGTGTTACAGTTAAATGAGCATATCATCTTCCTCGTCATCTCCTCCCACTGTCGCCAAGCCTTGGGCTCGATACAGATCGGCAATCTGGAATGCGCCACATAAGAATCGGTTAGAGTGGAAATATTCCCATCAGAGATGAAAAGCTACAATAATCAGGGCTTACCTGCGAGGATGATGTCGCCTGGGTCGTGTCCTTGTCGTCACGGATGCGGATGAATCGAGGGAATCGAAGCGAGATTCCTTTGTCCTTCGCAACGTGGCCAATCGCGGCAGTATACTTGGGCGAAATCGACAAATCAGCACCAAGAATCTCCCATACTACACTCGGCTCAAACCAAACGTCGGGCTTGATCGCATCCGTGATCGCATAGTCCTGGTGCGGCTTATCGATGACTTTCTCCTTTAGCTGGGCGTGGAACTCCTTGAGCTGCTCATCGTTCAAACCGGTCCCGAGCTTCGTGATTGGCTGGAACATCTCCGTATCGGGATCGTAGCAGGCGAGTAAGTACGCTCCGTACACACCCGTGCGCTTACCGCGTCCGTGAAACGCGCCGATCGGTACGAGATCGGTCGAATCGCCAATGCCGTCGAGGTAGTCCTTCTTGAGCTTGAGCCACTTGTGCGAACGGTTAGCTGGCTCGTACGTGGCGTCCTTTTCAAGCGTCTTGACCATCAAGCCTTCGCAGTTCTCCTTCACGGCTTCTTCAAGGAATGTGCGAACCTTATCCACCGCGATCTCCATCGCTTCTGCATCGTCGGCTCCGGGCATCACACCATCCACATCCATTGACGTCGCCAACTCGAACGAGCCATCTTCGATTTCAAAGTGCTCCTTTAGGATGTCGCGACGTTTTCGAAGCGGCTCTTTCAACAGTGATTCTCCATTGAGGAACAACAAATCAAACCCGTAAATGCACACAGGGACCTTGATATCCTCCACCTTGACGTTTTTGCGAGATCTCGTACTGAGCACCTGGAACGGGAGGCGCTTGTTCGTCGCCTTGTCGACAGCTACGACTTCTGCGTCCACAATACAGCTCGTGATATTGCTCTTTTTCGCGGCCTTTGCGATCATCAGCTTGACATCTGGGAACCGCTCGGTCGAGTTTTCAAAGTTTCGTGAAAAGATCGCAATTTCTCCGCTTGAAAGAATGTGGATTTGTGCTCGCTCGCCGTCGTACTTGTACTCGCACGTGAACGGTTGGCCTTGGAATCGATCAAACACCATCGCGTAGGCCTTCGTGGGGCGTGCAAGCATTGGTGACACCGGTGTACCTGGTGTCAGCACGCACAACTCCGACACCTTGGCGAAATCCTCGGCCTTGAGGAATGGACGCGTCGCGACCTGTTCCTGCACGTCTTGGAACGCCTTGACCAGCGCGTTGTAGCTCGGGCATTCCGCGAATGCCTTCTTCACATACGCCAGAGCCTTTTCCTGTTTCTCCTTGTCCTTGGCGTCCTTCTCGATCATGAACGCGTACGTGAGCCCCATCAAGATGGACTTCTCTGCAAGACCAATGCGCAGCTTGCCCTGCAGACCGCGAATGATGTACTTGGCGGCCTCGGCAGCCTCTGCGCTCTTCTGGCCACTCGCCTTCTTGTCCTTCTCGCACTTGACCAGCAAGTTCTTGATGATGGAGCACTTTTGCTGTTGCGAATTGTTGCCCGTCATCTTGGCGATCTTGACAAACTGGTTGTACACGTCCGGGACGCTCAGTACATTGGCCTTGGCGGCTCCCGCGGCCGGCGTGACCGCCGCAAACGACAGCGTGTTCTGCTTGGACCGCGCGTTCTGTGCGACCTTGCCCAGGTCGCCCTCTTTCTGGTACATGTCCTTGATGAACTTGGGCGTCGTGCCCGTGGCCTCGCCGACGGCCTTCATGAGGATCGCGTCACCAATGCCAATCTTGAGGTTCTCAAACGGCGGCGCGAGGTCCGTGCACACGCACAGGTAGATACACGCGAGCAGATCCTGCGGGGCCTTGCGCAGCACCTCGCGGAAAAAGTTGGCGAGTAAGTCCTGGATCACGAGGCGACTGGACGAGATCTCGATCTTGCTGAACAACGCCGCCAACGCCGTGTACGGGATGCTGGCCACGTCGTCGCCCAGCGACGCCACCGCCGTATCTGTGTTGGCCGACTTCTTGGCGTCGGACTTGGTGGTCGTGGCCTTGGAGGAAGAAGTGGGCTTGGCCGAGAAGAAGCTGCCCGTGGAGGAGGAGGGCGTCGCAGAGGATGCCTTCTTCTTGGATTTGGGCTTTTCCTCCTCTTCCTCCTCGTCTTCTTCGTCCACATCGCCGTCGTCCTCTTCCTTCTCCAGTGCTTCGTCTGGAACGTACGCCTCCTCCTCCTCGTCGTCGTCGTTTGTGGGCTCTGCAGCCGGCTGACTCTTGGTCGTCACGTCTTCTTTCTTGTTCTCCGCCTTTTTGCTCTCCGCCATTTTGCTCTCCGCCTTTTTGCTCTCCTCCTTCTTCTTCTCCGCCGTCTCCTCCTCCTCCTCCTCGTCGTCCTCGATCTCCACCACCTCGTTCTTCTTCTTCTTGGTGATGGTGATCGCGACGTCGTCGTCCGACGAGTCATCTTCATCCATAATACGCTGACGCAGACGGCGGCGGCCGGCCTTGGGGCGCGTCTCCACGTTTACCTCCTCCTCCTCCTCCACTTCCTCCTCCTTGTCCTCAGTCATGACCACATCCTCCTCCTCGCGTGGGGACTCCACCTTGCGCTTCTTCGCAGAGGCCACCTCCTCCACTCGCTCCTCCTTCTCCACGAAGTCCTCCTTCACCTGCTCCTCCTCCGCGGCCTTCTTCGTATCGTCCGCTCCGCCGTCATCCTCCGCCTTGCGCTTCGCAGGGGACGCCGCCGGGGCACCGAAGAACGACCTGTGGATGGTTAGACGCACAGGTTAGACGCGTATATCCAGCTGCACCGAAATGGCTCTCCTCCCTGCAGACGAGAACAGATTTCGCTCCACGTACGTGATCGACCGCTGCTGCGTCTTGGGCTTGGCCGCCCGCCCCATGCTGCCTCTCCTCCCAACGTTTGGGAGTTGGTCAAAATGCCAAACTGTGGAGCGGTGGCGGGAAATCCAACAATACCCCATGGGTTGATTGACTACCCGGTAGTCCCCATTTGGCGCCAACCCAGTCTCCATGAGATCTAATAATTTGCCCATTATCGTCCTCACCGCGATGGGACGCCAGACGCTCGTGGTCGCGCCGACGCTGCCGGCGAGCGCCGCGCTCTCGCGCTTCCACGGCGACGCCACCAACTCGCCTCTGTACTCGATCGTCACGTGGACCACACGCGCCACTGGAACCGCCGTCCGCAAGCGCCAGCTCGCGCTGGAGCCCGCGACATATCGCCTGCTCGAGCTGCAGCGCGTGGGCGCGAGCAGCGACACGAACCGAAGCTGGTTCGTGGGCAACCACGTGCGGCAAGGTATGGTAGGCATCTCATCGATCCACTAAAGAAGGGGAGACTCACGACGTGGGGGGGATCGTGTAGACGGTCGTCTCGTGGTGCTGACGCCGATGGATCCGCTCTTCGTGCTGCTCCACGCGGTCGTGGACCAAAACGGCCGCTTTCTCTCGACCTACGACGTACTCGCGCGGGACCAGAACGTCTGGTGGCTCCAGCTCGGGCCGTCACTCTCACAGGCCAAGATCGAGACGATCTGCGACGTGCAGTACACGGGCGACGACGCGATCGACAATCTGTACGTGCGAGCGAACGAGACCAAGATCCTCGCGTGGCTCGAGATCAAGGTCAAGCGGGTCGCCCGCGTGCTGGCCACGACGGCCGCGAGCCGTGCGGCCAGTGGTGCAGTCGACGCCAAGTTTGTGCTGCCAGGGGAGGAGACCCCCACGCCCGCCAAGCCGGCGCAGCCCGCCGCGCTGGCGGAGCCCACGCTCGAGCAGATCCAGCGGTGTTACGGAGACGCGATCGACGCGATCGCCGACTATCTGCCCGCATCGCTCGTGCCGGCGTTGCGCAAGCATTTCAAGTACGTCGTGTTTCTGTACGCGGCAGGGCGTGTGTTGTCGGCATCTCATTTGGCTCCCCCTTTTGCTTTTTGTGTGAAACAGCCTTAGTATCGACGCTGTGGCAGCCGTGGCGTTAGTACCAGGCGCAGTGGAGACTCTCGAGTCGATCCGGCGCTTCGATCGTCGGGCCGCACCAGACCCCGTCGGCGCCACGCCCTCCAAGCGGCCGTCCGCCTCGTCCGCGTCCGCCAACTCGGCCTCCAAGAAGAAGAGCAAACTCGCCAACGTCGACCGCTCAGGCATGAAGTCGATCTCGTCGTTCTTTGGCAAAAAGTGACAGGTAACGAAGGCTGTAGATGATCGTTTTACAATCCGAAATCCATGGAACATTCTGTGCCATCGAGCGTCTCACGTCGCCGCAGGTCTGTGACACTATTCGAGAACGAAAAGACGCCAAGTGCGTCAACTTCCGATGCCGGACTAATCTGCGTGGCCTCATCTCGAGCCAACAGCGAGTCACACGCGGTCATAGTTCCATTCGGCTCAGGATTTCCACGCCCGACCAAGAGCCTCCCGGAAACCCTCAGTGAAGACAATTTGCTGGCCATGGAGGACGCGCTGTGTACTCGCACGGTCACGCCGCTACGAACGCGCGACGTGGCCTCATGGCTGTTGCAGCTCGCCTCGCTATTGCTGCTCTCGTTCCTCGTCATCGGTGTGTCGATCCATTCGCTGGGTGCCCCCAGCGTGAGCAGACGGTCAATTCTCCAGCTCCACGTCGCTTCGGCGGCCAAGCACCACCTACGTGTACCTCCTCCGCAGCCCCCAGTAATGTACACAGCCTTGCTCAATCTAGACCTGGGAAGCTACGGTGGTGAAGATCCTGACGAGGTTGCCAAACTTGCCCAGCGGAACGCACGGGACCTCGTGGTCGTCCACCATCTACCAGCGCCTTTACTGCTGGAGACATTGGATCGAGCGCTCCCTCACCATGGACGCATCCGCCACGCATCACGGCAGACAAATCCGACGAAAAGTGTAGCTCAGGAATGGGAGTCACTTGGTGGGGTGTTCTTTCGTGAAGATACTTGGAGTGTGCTGAAGGTGAGCTCGTCTTTGTCGTGCACCCGAGGGCCATATATTAACCCCTGCTTGTACCATAGCATGGCATTGCGCACGCCAGAACGAACGCTCAATGTGCTCTGGTGAATTGGGTCCGTCTCAGGTACGGATTTGTGACGTGTGCGAGCGTGAAGGTCACCAGTGTTTCTCACAAATCCTCCGTCTTTTGTAGGAGAAAGTTGCATACTGTCAATCCACAGCTCAGTCACCCCGATCACCCTGTCGTAACTATAGCAATCGTGTCATTGATGAACTGTGACAAGCCTTCGACGCCAGTGACGTGTTCTACTCCGAGCATCCACGAGCTGATGCACAGTTTGTCAGTTTGGAAAACCAGCCAACCAGAGAGCGGACTGATCGTCATCGGTGACGTCAACGACCTCCACGACTCCAACTCGCTTGGGCTTGCCGATCCGCTCTCAAAATTTCAGTCTTGCAACCACACGCGGCATCCCACCCTTTTGGCTACTTCGTCATCACTGCCGTCTGTCAGTGCATCAACCTCGTACGATTCCTTAGCGATGGTCATCGTCTTCGAAACCACGGCATAGAGGGCAAACCAGCTATGGATATATGACAGTTTCTCTCCCACTACCTGAGGGGAGAGATAGTACGTTGGCATTCATCGCCTCCCCTTGGAACCTTCCACGCTCACACGGTGGAGAGAGACAAAGTCGTTCCACCCAGAAAGGATCTTGAACTTGATGAACGATGCGTCACCGGGACGGACGTTTTCGCTCTCGACCTGGAGGTTGCCGTCGCTCTCGGGGATTTCTAGTGAGTAGTCAAAAGTTAGCATCCATCGCCTCGGATTCCTTGTATCGCCTAGAAACGCACTCATTTCATAGAGCTTCTCCCACTTGTTGGGCGTCGATCCGCTGCAGATCTCGACGAGCACCTCTTTGACGTTGCAGCTCCACGTCTTGACGCGTGAGACCGACGCCATTGTCGCGAGCTGCACGATGACTTCCTGCGGGAAACTACCGGTCGTCACCCACTTGGTCGTGTTGTCCCTATGATATCAGGAGAACCCACTTGAGCCGCCCACATCCCACAAGGAGCATCGACGCCTGCGTGCATACCCATCGAGGATGTTCTTCGGCGGGTAGTTGGCGTCGAACGACGTCGCGGTTGTCACCTGAGCGCCTTCCTCTTCAAGTGACAGGTCCATGATGCCCGGCGAAAGTGCACTTCGAAGGCGTGTTGGGCTGGAATGAAGGCAGTGTGATGGGTCGCCGAATGTCTGGGAAACGTCGCCACCCTGGAATGCACACTCAAAATAGACCTGCCGTTATGACTACGCTCGCGGTAATCGCAGATCCTGTTCTACACAGCAAATACGTACATCACATGTCACACGGCCACACGCACAGCAGTGCAGAAGTCGATTTGCATCACGCATAGAACCTTTGCAATTGCTCGTCACGTTTGCACATCATCCACTACACATAATCAACGTCCTACTTCGCGGGCTCAGCTGGAATCGCTCCTTCACCTTCGCTTGCTGGGGTCACCAACTCATCCGATTTCGTCGAGTTCGGATGATCAAGACTTGCACGCAGATCCGCTTCAACAGGCCCATGCGCGACTTGTTTCTCTGGTGTCGGTCCATTCGACATCACCTGGGACATGGAGAAAGCGGTGGTTGTGGACTCAGTAGGTGACGGCGTCGACGTGGTTGTCGTGACTGGAGATGGCGATGTTGAGCGCACAGCAGGGGCCGCGCTAGACGCAAGTGGCACAGTCTTGTCTGCTGACTGATCCATCCGTCCGCTCATAGGCGCGGCTGCTGGAATTGCAGTTGTTTCTTTTGGTGGTTGGGCAAGCTTGGTACCACTTGAAATCGATTTGACACGGTTGGATTCAGGTGGAACGTCGGAATCCGTGCTGTCTGCACCTTTCAGCGACTCACTTACTCCTTCTCCCGACGGTTTCGGAGGCACACCAGTGGACTTAGCGTCTGAACCATGAGAAGCATTCGTCGACGATGAAGGACCCCCACTGGCTTCCCGTGGTTTGGGAAGTAATCCGTTCGCCTGTTGCGCGGATGCACCTTGCTCCTCTCCACCCAAATTCTTCGCCGTTTTCGCTGTCGACGCTTGTTTGACGAAACCCACGACATGAAGATACAGCTTCTCGAAGCCCTCCGAAAGCTGATCTGCAGCACGCGTAATGCCAGACCCGTCATCATTGAAGAGCTTGCAGTTAGACCACACACGTCGCACATCCTCAGCAAACGCGTTGAGATGTTGGATCTTCTCTTGCCCTGAGGCACCTTGCGCGGTGTTCTTGCTGTTCAATAGATACTTGTTCTCCATCAGCTTCTTCTCGATAGTCGATAGATCCATGGGCTGCTTGACGATATTCGTATAGTGGGGCACATTTTCCACCGGCAGCAGAAACGGTTTTGAGAAGGGGTGAGATTTGAGGCACTGAATGATCTGCAAGCACTTTGCTGGAACAGTGGTCTTCTCTGCGACGGTCACGGCGAAAGACTCGAAGTACGACGGCTTCCGGCATTCATTACATTGCCAATCCCCTTCTGGCAAATCGTCTTCGGTCATTCTCAGGCACTTTAGGTGGAACGACCGCGGGCAGACATCGCAGCAGACGAGGTCACCAGCAGCAAGACATACTTCACAGTAGTCGAGGTTTGTGTCAAGTTCGCTGTCATCATCGTCATCGTCTTCTATAATTTCTTTCCCGTCCCCAGCAGTGCGATGGCCTTGCTTCCGCTTGAGCTCAGACTGATTAGCCGGTGATGACTTGTGAGCATGCCCTCGATGAGCTGATCCGCGAGGAGTCTTGCGCTCTGTTGATGCAGAAACTGGGGCACTCAATGAGTCGCTCTTTCTCTTTCTTGTCGACGACGCAGATGGAGTAGGGAGTGCAGTTAGCTGATCTCGCTTGCGTGTTGACGGGACCTTCGGATCTTGCGGGCCAACTGACGCCGCTGCTTTTGCTCGTGAACTCCCTCTTCCTCGTGGCGAAGGTGATGGTGGCTTCACTGGACCTGGCGGTACAGTCTGTTTGGACTTCCGATCCGCAGTGGTCAATGGAGTTGGCGCTTTTTCACGGTACGAAGGAGTATTTCCACGTTCTATGCGTGTAGAGGAGTAGGACTGCTCGTCCCCGCTCGCTCGCGCAGCATCTGTATCCTCCGAAGGATAGAATCCAGATGCGTACGTCTCCTCGCTCGACCTACTGGATGACAGACTATCTCGTTTCCGCTTCTGTCGCCGCATGATTGTGTCGTACTCGTCACGCCCGTATACGCCAACCTCTGCTACTCGCTCTGTCTCCATGGGAGAGCGCCTATCACGAGAATCTTGGTCAAATGCACCGGCGGGGGCTTCCATCATATCCCGAAAGCGCGGTTCATCGACATCTGCGAAATAGCGCACTGCAGGCGTCACACGCTGATTCAACGAACTGAGAAGATCCACGAGCGACTTCTCTGAGTCTGGACAGTTCAACACGCTCGCTGCTGTCGGAGACGCTAGGTCGGCCGCTAGCTCAGCGTCGCCACCAACTTCACCACTGTGAATACCGTGACTAGAGCGTTGCTGCGCGTTACGTGCGTTTGATGGTTCCAGAACGTGCGGTAGAGCTTCTTTTGCCGCACGCTTTGGGAACCGGTTACTACGCGTGAATTCTTTCTCTTCCGCACGCAACGCTGGAAGACCTTGCATCGTAGAACTGGGATCGGCAAAAAGATACGAGCCGTCACCAGCATCGCTGACCGGTTTCTCTTCGTCATCATAGTACAGCGATCGACCAGACGAGCGATGCTTCTCTTCAGCGTACGCGAAACGACTGTCGCTCATGTCCGAAGCCATCATGTGATCCCGGCTTGGATCGTGACGGTGTGGTCGGCCTCCACGCTCATCATCCTCCCAAATGGGAGGAGTCGGTGTAGTGCGTCTGGACCGTGAGCGGGGCTCCATATCGATGTCGTCTTCGTGCGAGAGGTGTGACGGTGTGATCCTGGGATCGCGGTCGGAACTCTGGCCTGCGAGCCACTGCTTGTACTTGCTGATCTCCACGTCACGTCTCAACTGGCACTTGGAGCAGGGACAGGAAAGCGAACATACCGCACAGCGCAACGACCGCTTGCTGACGGTTGGTTGATTTTTCCCCGCAAAGATATCAACCAATCGAACACGATGCATGCTGCGCAAGTGCTCGCGACAGAGCGAGTGGGTCGGCGAAAACTCGGGACAGAAATTGACCACCGGCACGAGTTTCGTCTCCTTATCGCTGCACAAGTGGCACAGGCCACGCGCGATGAAGCTGCAGTCCTGTTCCGAAATCAAATCTTTCAACGACTTGGTCACGGCCGCGACAAGCGCCGTGTCGTCCACCGCGAGCTGGTCCACGAACCGGTTCACCTCGACCGGCAGCATCGC